>JARHVA010000080.1:4612500-4660000 GCA_037957365.1 Torreya grandis | reverse complement strand
TTATATTTTGCTTCCTCATAGGTGGGAGATTAAATTATTAATATTAACATGTTTATTGACTAATTATTATTTCTTGTATTAATAAATTAATTTCATGGAGCTTGAAACAAGTGAGGTCATAACTAGATCCACTTTGGGGTAACCAAGCATGTGGTGGGAGTAGTTAGGACTTTAAAGATAAAATATAATAAAATACAATAAAAGGTAGTAGGGAAAAGGTCAAAACCAATTTAGGGTTTTGATTTCTCATTTTCTATTCCAAACTCTTGCCTCCATGGAATTTATATTATCAGGGGAGCTAAGCAAGGAAGGGATAAGGAAGTAGGTGATTGGAGATGAGTGGGAAGAGCCAAATCTAAGTGTTTTCAGGCAAGTGAATTCTCCCTCATGGATTTGTCTATTCTTTTTTTTAGATTTAAAAAAGGGTATACAATAATGATAGCTACTTTCAATTTTTTAAATCAGGAATTTTCTTTGTTGGGTTGTTTTGTATTCAAAAATTTATCAAAAAGTCCTTTATTTGAGTTGTGGTTAGACATAGTTAATAATATAGTATCTATTTATTATATATACCTCCTTCTTTCATGTGTTTAATTTTACAAAAATAAATATGTGTGTAAATATAAATATTTGTAAATATACGGATGTATATTTTTATAATCTCCTTCCATACGAAATTTTA
Source organism: Torreya grandis (assembly GCA_037957365.1). Taxonomy (NCBI): domain Eukaryota; kingdom Viridiplantae; phylum Streptophyta; class Pinopsida; order Cupressales; family Taxaceae; genus Torreya; species Torreya grandis. Next base: position 4,659,318 of record JARHVA010000080.1, on the reverse strand, counting down.
CTCATTTTATAAACCTTTTGAATATATATATATATATATATATATATATATATATATATATATATATATATATATATAAGTGTATATATAACCTATGTGTGTGTGTTTTTATATAATTATAATCTTATATATATAGAAGTGTATATATAACCTATGTGTGTGTGTTTATATATATATATATATATATATATATATATATATATATATATATATATATATATATATATATATATATGGGGTTACTTGATCTAACCCCTCCTCCCTCCATACTATAGGGGCAAGGGTTGGCCTAGCTTCACCCTCCCCCCTTCTCCCACAAAACAAAAATAAACTAAATAATAATATCATTTTTTTAATTTTATATATATATATATATATATATATATATATATATATATATATATATATATGACAACACTACAACAATGCATAACCACAGGGAAGACAACACTACTAGGCTGACTCTTGCCCCTCCCCCATAATAGGGATGGAGGAGGGGTTGGACCAGCCAACCCTCTCCATCCCTACTCATGGTGGATATGGCTTGGGGGTTTATAAAAATGATTATATTTATTTTTTAAAATAAACTAACATATTTTTAGTTTAATACAATATTATTATATACATTTAGTATTTTAAAATGTGTTTTATTTTATGTTTATTATTATTTATTTTAATAATTATATTTTATTCTATTTTTTTGATTTTTAATTTATATATAATATGTATAATATTATATACACATATTAATGGGGTTAAGTTGTATATTTCAAATTTTTTTAAATTAAATATTCTATATTAAATCTATGGATCTTAAAAATAAAACATTTATTACTAAAGGTAGGGATTAGCCACTATGCGACCCTTGTATATATATCTTTCAAACCAAATTAAAAAAACATAATTGATAATGAATTAAAATTAATTTTATATACAATTAAAAATAATAATTTTATTTTCTTATTCATTTTTATTTTTGAAGTAGTGGGGAGGTGGCAGGGGAAGGAGGTGACCCTCAACTATTCATTATTTATTATTTTCATGGTGTATCTCTTCATGAAATAATTTAAAAATATATTCATTTAATAAATAAATAAAGATATAGGTCATAATTGTATGATATTATCTAACTTTCCACTAAAAAGTTTTAAATAATACCTTAAAAAAAATAGAAAGAGGGAGGGTGACAATGGATAAGGAAGAGAATGGTAGCTTTGGAGCATGATCAATTATCTTCTACATTTTACTAAAAAATTGGAGTAAGGTTTCAAATAATAATTTATAAAAACATACAAAAAGGGGACAAAAGACAAGGAAGAGAAGGGTGGCTTCAAGGCATGATCGAGTATCTAATCCATTTTATTAAAAAATTGGAGTACTTTAAAGTTTAACTATTTCATCTACTTATAATTTATCATTTTTTTAAAAAAAATAGTAGTTTAAAATTAACACTATGAATTTTACAATTCATGTTCTTATAACATCATTGAATTTTGAATGTAGGCATATTAAAATGTTGATGCAAGTTGAAAAAAATTCTTTATTTTCACCAAAAAAAAAAAAAAAAAAAACGACTTAAGCCTACCTATTGGCCCATTAGTTCCATGCACTTACCCAAATAGATTTCAATTCAATTGTAACACATATATCCATAAATATTTAACTATCCCTAAATATATATTTCAATAAATCAATCCTAATTAATTTTTCAAAACTATAGCAATAAGTGATGAAAAAAGGGTTTAAAAGAGAATCTTAATTTTCATGAGATATTAAAAGAAAAAAGGTTTTCTTAAAGATAACAAGAACCTTTAAAACTCATCGTAAATGAAGGACATTTTTTATATCATCATGTTTGGTTTTTGGTTACCAAAACTATTGAAAATAAAGTAATGGGAAGTGTTATGAAGGTGCAAAAACTTTAGGCTATAAAAACCCTCTATTTTTTCAAACTTCTTACCAAAAATTGGGAAATTGCACTTCTTATGCAAACCTTAATTGTGTAATTAATCCTGAAAATGATAAGGAAAATATGATTTTGGAGTCTTTGTTGACGTTAAACGAATTTTTTTAACATTATCCATTTATTAGAAAGTAATATACAATATTAAAAATAATTCACTAATAAAATTAATAATATTTTTCACAAACAAACTAATATGCATGTAATATTTCTACTATAAAATTCAATATTACAATGAACGTACTTACTTAATTTCTCTTAAATATTTAAAAATGTTCAATAAATCAAACTACAACAATAAATATTAAATATTCTTTTAATTTATTTTTTATTTTTTAATTCTTAAATATATTTAAAAAAACTTAAATATTTAAAAACCACTTAAATTAAAATCAGGTCCTTATAAACACACAACTCATATCAAACAACGAAAAAAAAAAAAAAAAACTCCCCAAAAAAAGCGCAACAAACACAAACCTCCACCAAAACAATGATTCTAGCTCCAAAACAATCGTAAAAACTATGATTCTAGCCCCAAAACAGGAGTACATTTAAAAAAAAATCCACCACATTACAACCAAAATAGGTGGAAAGGGAGGCGGTCGGACAGCGAAAAGAGACCAAAAAATAAAGGCGTCAATAAATGCCTAATTTCAACTGGCATATAGAGTAATGCAAATTTATCTGGCCATTGCTAGGTGTTGTTTGTCCGATCATTTTGCAGTTTGATGACATGGAAAGGTCAAGCAATCTTGACTTTAAGAATCCTTTACTTTTCAATTTATTTTGCTGTTCTTGAAAATGTCCAATTCTCAATTCAATTCAAACACCTTTTTATACGTTCATGAAATTGTTTTACAAATTCCTTACGGCAGCACAATCTTGTGGAAGAATTTGAATATGCTTGGATTGATTTTAGTGCTTCCACAATAATGTGTGATGTGACTCAGAACGAGTTATTCATGCAGATTGTCAAAGCTGATGATAAAAAATTTACAATTGATAGCTGACAGCCCACATCATTTGGCTTGAAGAATTCTACTTCCAATTGATTTTTTCCATTAGAAAAGATAATTTCAGATTGAAAAGTTTTCGAATTCACACTCCAAAAAGTTTCTTAATAAAATTTAAAATATTTTTCAATTATAAAAAATGATGAAAATATGAATCTTATTCTATATAAATTAGGAAAGGGAGGGAGATACCTGGGAGAACAACCCTATATCTACATATAAGCCACAATATCTGAAAGACTCAGCCATCAAAGTAGAGGTCTCAGTAAGGGAACAACAAATGAAACCCTATCCGCTGATTTGAGAACAGAACTCGGATCGCCTCCCTCTATATAGATAGAGCCCTTATCTATAGAGGAGGGGGGTACCAGTCTCACGAGCTACAGATCCCTACCCTACAAAATATATAGATAGGGGTCAAAAGTTTCTAAGTTTTCATATCGAACTTGTCCATCTTTTTCCATATCAGACCGGACTTTTTCAGGTCTCCAAAATGAAAGTGTGAACTAAAATAAAATGTACCGACACTATTTTAGGCACGTGACGGAAGTAAATGGTTATATGTGGTTGATAGAGATTTCATTTAAAGGAGAAATCTCGTCAACATCAGTATATATATTCATTGAACAAGAAAAACGTGAAGACTTGTATTGATTGAGAGGTATTCCAAGAAAGCCCAATACCACTAGTTCTGTTTCCCAGTCAACAATGCAAGCGGGTATTTATAGTTGTTTTGTATGTGCTCTTAATTCTAATTCATTTGGCTTCCAAATGCATTTGGAAGTTTTTTCATCTGTTTTTGTTTAGTTGCCACGGCTGCAAAATGCCATCATGAAAGATGTTGGGCGATGAATTTGTCATTTACCCATTTGGGATTCACAAATCTGATGGTGGATTCCCTGGTTTTACTTGGCTATTGATCTTCTTATATAGAGCTTCTAACTATGAAGAAAGCCAGGGTAATTAATCACCTACAGAACCTAGTGTAGTTCATTCAGTACCAGTTTGAATGCTTTATCTGTGAATTATTATAGTAATCGGTCAAAAAAAGTGTAATAAAATCTGTTGTGGTTGTTAATTTGCAGCAGAATCTAAGCCCAAAAGCCTTCCACATCGGCAGATTCTGAGCTCCCGAAATCATTTTGTCACGCCCTACCAGGGCCGTCAAAGTTCGCTTAAAAGGTGAATATTAGACGCATTTTTCCAAAGCTGATCTACTTGTTTTGGTTTTCCCGGAAGTTAAATATATATAGATTAAATTTTATTGTTATATTGTTAAGATAATCTCCTAAAAATTAAGAATGGTAACAAAGTTTCTCCTAATCCAGGTCAAATTTATTCCGGAGATATAGGAATATAACACTATACGTGATGAGATATAATTGTTTGTGTGCTAATTTATATGGTGGCTGCTCACAGGGATTGAATCTCTAACCATAATTAAATAATAAAGAAATTGTAAGAGATTCCTATATATATAAAGTTAAAGAATTGTAAACTGAATCTCCATAATATATTGCCATTTTTCTGGACGTTGGCCTGTAATACCACGGATTCTTACATTTTACGCAAGTAAATTTAAGTGATACGCTTGTTCTGTTTTCCCATTACAGGTTTTGGGAAGAAGAAGCGGAATCTATTTCCGTGAATGATGAAGCAATTAATACAAGCCCAGAAGAAACTACTTCAACAGAACAACATGGAAACTTCACAGATAGTTCTGTTTTGAATAAATATGATATTCCTGTCCTCAAAAGTTTTGGACAAAATACAATTAATGAGTGTATAGAAGAATCATGGGGCAAGAAGAGAAAAAATTGCATTTCCTCAGATCATATGACAACAGAAGAATCCTGTGCAACTAATGTTTCGACATCAAACTGCATATGCCAGACAAGTTTTAAGGTGAGGCTCGAAATCACTTGATAATAATAATTATTTTCCTGTCTATTGTCTACTATTGTGACAATGCAGATTAAGCAAGAGCGAGCTTATTACTTGTTATCAAAATTATCATATAACACGTATAGCAGTTTCTTTCTAAACACAAATATATATAACAGGTCAATTGATGGGTAGTTTGCAATTTATTGTTTTTCTTTGGCAGGCAAATGAGCTTCCATATCTTGTAAGATTATTATTAACAGGTGAACGGTGTCAACAAAACGAGATGGGGCAGCCATTAATGTGGACTACGCCTCCTTGTGAACCGCAATTGCTTGAGCGAATAGGTCAAGAAAGTGAAAAAACAGCAGTTTCGTAACAGAGTGAAAAGCGATGTGAGGTGATTGACATAGATCTCTCTCTTAGCATTAATGAGAACAAAATGTGAACATTTTTAAGAGACCAGATTTGTCTGTCATCAATTTTAACTTGCTTTCCACCAGGAAATGTTATAAAAAAATATTGAGGATTTTGTGAGCACAGTGATGAAAGGTATATTAATGTGGAGAGTTAATACAAATGCACCGATGGATGACCAATGGATATTTTCCATATATGAAGGCCTTCATTTTTACTTTTCCTTGTTCCAATTGCAGATTGGTCAACCAAAGAAACGTTGCAGGAATTTTAAAGTTTGAAATACTTCCATGTCAAGGGGTAAATCAATGCAACTTGATCTTTTTCTAAATATTGTAAAACTCGATGTTTGTTGAGACAAGGCAAAATTTTGAGTTTATTGATTTCATCATTAAGGTAATGTTTTGAGTTTATTGATGTCATCATTTTTATTAATTTTTCATAAAAATAGTGTAATTATGACATTTATTTTATGTATGATATATTTTTTTTAATGAATTAAAAATAAACATTTAAATTATCTTAATTTAAAATTATAAATTAATATATTTAAATATGTTTTTAAAACATATTAATATATTAATTTTAATTTTTTTAAATATTATATTTATTAATATATTTTTTAAAATTATAAATGGTATTAATTTAGATAATGATTTAAATTTAAGGGTTGTATGGTCATATTTATTTATTTTAGTATAAAATATGATCATTTAAAAAATATATATATAATAAATGTAAGATAAAATTTTATGTAGATATTTTTTCTCTATATATAATTTAATGTTTGCTTGTTATATTATCAATGATATTAAGATTTGAAGGATAAAATTAAATATATAATTGTCACCCAAAAAATCACGATAAGTAAAGTTGAATGTTAAATTTAGACTTTGATCTTTCTGTTGTATCATTTTAGAATTTAAAAATTATATTTTTGATTAAAAAAAATTTGAATATTATTATATGATCAATATATTAAGATTTTTTAATGTAAATTTAGTTTTTAATTTTTCTATTCTTTTAGATGTAGTAGCACTCCTCCTAATTTTTTTACACTTTTCTTTTTTATTTAGTTTTATGGACTAATTTTAGCTTTAATAGACATTAATATTTAAATCAACTCAAATTAAATTAATTAACTTTCTCCAAATAAAATAAAAAATCTTATAACACCTCATATACTACTCCAAAACTGATTAACCTTTTTTTTTATTACATCAAAATGTATTAATACAAAATTACACACATTCACAATAATACATTTATAAAAAATATGTAACAAAAATATATAACTACTAAACCTATTAAATTATTAAATTAAAATAAATATAATAATTAAATAATAACTATACCACTATACAAAATATAAAGATGCTGTTTCAAAATAACACTTATTAAAATTGTCCAAAGTTAAAAATTGAGTCTACAAAATTCCTACGAAGTTACTTATACGCGACGTGAGATGAATACCCTTAATTAACCGGAGGGTCTTTAGTTTTAATTTCTTCGTATATTAATTTTAACATTATTTAATTCCATTAATTATAGACCTTATGGATAAAATTATTTGACCTATGAAATCGTGGCTCTCTTGTGGCATCTCGTGTCAAACTCTAGTTAGATTTAAAAGGACTCTCCATTGAGTAAATTTAGACGGCGCATTTGGCGTCCAAACCAATTACAATATGTCAATCGTCTTTATGAAGAGCTATGTGTTGCATTATTGCACCTTCGTAGTTCTTGTGCGTAACTAAAAGGATTATAAATTCGTCATCGATTGTCACATTGTCGAATATTTTTCATTTGTTTGCAGTTAGTCGCAACACGTTACAGTTTCATAACTAAAAGGATTACAACTCAACCTATAAAATATAATCAAGTCAACAGACATAAAAATTTAATATAATTTAAAATCAATATAAATTATTTAAGAATGGAAAATATTATAGGGATGATAGGTCCCCAAAACATTAAAAAAAAAACCATGAGATCTAAGTACTATTAAGATATATAACACATTCATATAAATAAATGTGTATAGAGTGGATAAATTTAATTTTAGGGAAGATAATATAGTTGAAATATATCAGTGTAAGATTTAATTAACTCTCATACATTTTGGTGGAGGTCTCGAAATTATATAATTAAATTATGGTAACGAATTTAATGGAATTATTGGACACAAAATTTTAATATTCTCTTTCCTCAACCAACCAAAGAAATCATAAAGAATAGAAAATAAGAAACAATGAGTAGAATAACAGAAAATTAAATAAATAGCCCAGTTGTTTTTAAGTATGCAAGAATCGTCCACCAAAGAGATTTCTAATAAAATCCCTATATTTCAATAAAAAAATTCATTCTTTAATATGGGAAAATAAAATAAAATGCACTAAAATCATAGATTTATACATAACCAAAAATTTAACAAAGGAAAAGACCAATCAAAATAGTTTGGATATTACCTTCTACACAATAATACGCTGCCAAGTTCCACCTTCCTTCACCCCCAACCCCCAGTTTGCTCCTTTGTTCCAATCTTGTATTCCTTCCTATAGAATAACTGTTGTGTGTTATTTTTGAATGGTTATGCTCCTTGTAATACAGAACATTTAGAGTGCAAGCTATAAACAAACATTGAGTATCAATGTCTATTATAAATTTAACATAAAATTAAGATAGAGATTTAAAAGAAGAAAGGCACAATATACCTTCACCTAACAATAATGAAGATCTCTTATTTTTCATCTTGAATATGATTTTGATTATTTATGTATGGATTCTCGATGGAAACTTTTTATGCAAGGAAATTTTAACAATGTAATGGTAAGTTAGTTGACGATGTTGATTTTAAAAGGAAGATAAGTTCGATAGCTCACAACATGATTATTCAAATGGAGAAGAGTACATCAATTTATTTCAAAAATGAGGAAAAATGGATGGTCATATTTCATTTGAAATTATGAAATAATTTAGAATTTGAGTCATGGATGTGACGTCAACATGAGAAGTGCATTCAATAAATTTTATGAATTGGTTGGAAGAAGCAATCAATTTTGTTGAAATGACATTGAATGGGTTGAATGGACATTCAATTAGATGACTTTATTAATGAATCTCGATGGAATGTGCAAGACTACCTTAGATAAGGTTGTTAGAATGTGGAATGTCATATTGATATTTAAAAAATATTTTAATGATGTTTGAACATGTTGTTTAATGGTTAAATGAGGAGGTTAGAGGATTTATTAATTATTTATTTGTAATTTTGAGTACATGATTGATTAACATAATTAATATAGATTAATTATCTAATTAATCAAAAGGGGCCTATGATTGATTTTAAAATCAAGATTTTGACAATAAATGAATTAATAATAAGTGTATTTAATGTTAGATTTTGATAATTAGAGACAATATTAATGTGATGAATTTTAAGTTCTACATTTACCTATTAATGAAAGGATATTGTAATTAAAATAAACAACAAATTTTCATAGAAAAAATAAAAGTAGAAAGAATAATGGCCCAAATGATTTGATTGATTGATTAAATGGGTGTATACCCCCTCAAAAGGACATGCAAGGAGAGATGACAATGATGGGCTCTCAAAAGAAGAGGAATGATGAAAAATTGATGAAGGGTCAAGTGCATATTTGAGAAATAATAATAGGTGGGTTGATAAGAAAATATAATTAATGTTCTTGATAAAAATATGAAGTGGTTTTATTTTTCCCAAGCAACGATATATGTAAAGAGGAAGATTGGGAAGGATGCATCACAATGAACATGATTTGTTTAAATTTATTGATATGCAAGCATAAGACAAGGAGGTTGGTGATTCCATATTGGTTTGATAAGATAAAAAGATGTGTATATGCTAAATGGGGGTGATGTGGGTAAACAAATAGGAGATATGGGTCATTTGCAAATTATTTTCACCCTTTCCATTGAGGATTACTTTATTCTTTGGATTCTTAGAAGATTTAGAGTTAAGATGGTTTGTATCCTCGCTGATGAATATTAGAGTGAGCAAGTGAGGTAGCACCAAAGACTAGAAGGGAGTGAGGCATTGTAAGCGATGTTTTTATTTTGTCAAATTTATTTTTTGGGGATAATAAATTTATTGGAAATGGGTGGGAAATGATTTTGATGTTCTAGTGGTAAATTTTTTGTTGAAAAAAAAAATCATTAGGTCAAATGGTGAGTTTGTTAGATCGAATGGTTAAATCATCATTTGTAGTGAATGTTTCATGTAGAGTGGAAAATTTGTCACAAAGAGTGGAAAAATCATATAGATGAGTGGTGAAATATTCATGAGTAGAAAAATCATCTTGAGGAATGAATAATAATGTCAAATGGTTTTCAAATATGCACAATTTCCAAACACACTATCAAATAACATCTAGTAAAATCATATTTCAATTTTATTTACAAAAATAATAAAATTTAATAATAAAGAATACTCAAATATGATTAATTTTTCTATGTTTGAAGATGGTTTTCACTCTTAAGAACCGCGGTGAGCTTTTTTTCTATATATTGAAATAAAGCCTACAATTGCAAGTAAATATTAAGACAGGCGGGACAAACAAGATAAGATGGTAGTGGCATGGATAAAGTTTATAAATTTTTGTTGAAATCTTTCCAAAAGTCCAAAATGAATGAAGTGATGTTAAGGTATGTAGTACTCTATAGAAAATGTATGAAAATTTGGGTGATATATGGGTCTTGACCTTTACTACATAATTGTATAATATGAGATTTTCATAAACAAAAGAGTTAGTGTCTCACCTAATAGAAATAAAGGAAAAGAAGAATGAGTTTGTTTCTCTTAGAAAGAGCATAATTAATAAATATTTTGTACAAATAATATTACAAAAACTTTCCTAAATAATATAAACCATTTATAAGGGGTTAAGATACCATTAATAAACTAACTACCATTAAATCAGAAGAGTTGTGTGATAAGATTATACATGAAGAAAAATAATTAGTGAAGAAAAAAAGATATTTCAAGTAATGATTCTCAAAATTTTATGATGAGGTCAAATCCTAGTTACAAAATGTATCAGGATATGTCAAGAAGAAAGAATTAGCGGTAAGACACCAGATGTGTTTCCTCTAAATGTCACAATTGTCATAAATAAAGACACAAAATCAAATGTAACTATTGACATAAATTAGGTCATCATGAAAATCAATGTTATAGGAAACTAAATGACTCAAAAGGAAAGTCTGGGAAATCTTTAAATATGGTTGATTCTAAAAGTAATGCTCTATATGTCTCTCTCAAAGAAAAAAAATATTATAAAGATGATTGGGTAATTGACTCTGGTGCTACACAACATGTCTCATAATGAGGAGAAATTTGCATCATTAAGAAATATAAGAATCAAGAAAAAATATTTCTTAGAAATAACAGTGCATTTGAAGTTTTAAAAACTGATAATATTCAAGTTGACAATTATATTTCAAAAACTTTAAAGCTAGTTCCAAATTTAAAAGTTAATCTTCTTTCTATTTCTCAAATTATAATTCAAGGATAGCAGATAGAATTTTGCAATGATAAATATTTGATCAAAGATGTAAATGACATCTTTAGTGTCACAATAATTGGCAAAATTGAGAATGGATTATACAAGTTTGAAGAATTTACTTTAGAGTATGGAGATATTCATGTATGTTCCATTGCAAAATATAATGACATGAGCAAGTTATGGCATGAATGGATGGGACCCATCAACTATCAAAGACTTGGGCTTATGAAGAAGTTGAACATGGTTTATGGACTTCCAAGTATCTCTCAAAATTAAAAGGGTAGTGAAAGTTTGGCTAAGAAAAAACAACATATGGAAATATTCTTTCATGGAAAATTATGGAGAGACAAAGTTCCATTGCATCTAATTTATAGTGATTTAATGGGAATATTGGAGACACCATCACTTGATGGATCAATGTATGTTCTTACTTTCATAGATGATTATAATAGTAGAATTTGGGTGTATTTCGTACAAAAGAAAAGTAAGGTGTTTGTTTTAAGTTCAAAGAATTCAAGACCATAGTTTAAAAATAAAGTGGAAAATATTTAAAGTTAATAAAAAAATAGGGGCATAAAATATTTTAACAGTGCCTTCTTTAACTTTTGTAAATAAAATATTATAAAGAGTTAGTTTACAATTACCTACACACCTCAATAGAATGGAGTTGTCCAGAAAAAAAAAATGTAATGAAAATGACTATATTCACATTATATTCTATAAAAATAGATATGAATGGCAGAAAAATTGGGTTGGGAAGGCAAATTTTATCATCTTCTTCTAGTTTGGAGAGCATGAATATGAAAATCTAGTATGAGCTTTTGATGAAATTTTGGGATAAGTTGATAAATAGAGGTAAGATAAGGTTGAGAAATGGGTAATATAACAGGTTGCATGCATGCTTTTTCACATTTATTTATGAAATGAAACAATTCGGATTAGATATTATAAAAATATGCATTAATACTAGGAGATGGCATAGGTTGGCTTTGCTAACAATGAGTATATTCTTATTTATATCTAAATGTTTTTTTTGATGTGATAGTAAATAACACACTGAAATAGAATGCTTGATGTAACAGTAAAATATTTAACTTTATGCAACATATGAGGGAGACTTCATTTATTGAACCATTTTATAAATATAATGCAATATGAATCAACCAATGTTAATGACTATATATAAAATATTATTTTATAATTGTTTATTGGTTATTTAATGATTATAAAATTGTTTAATGGTTATAAATAAAATATTAATTACTATAAAATTGTTTAACAGTTATTTAATTAAAAAAACCCTTCTTTTGATATTTAATTCTAAAAAAATAAAAATATTACTTTAAACATAAATTTAAATTTGGAGTTTTTATTTTTTTTAAAGGTAATTTCTTAAATGCACTTAAGTTGGACCCCTTAAATGGACTCTGATGGGTTTAATTTTTATCATCACTTGTGAGGATACACCAAGGTTGTGGCAATGTCATAAACATTCATATTTCATTAAAGTATTTACATTTAAGATAAAGACTACTACTTTCCAAATGAAGAGAAAATTCGTAAGCACTTACTAGATAAATAAACAAAGAAACATATTACACTATGAGAAATATCAATATGTTGTTTGAGATGGTCATTTTGACTAAGACTTGGATGGTGCATATCACAATAGGTAGCATTCACATGGAATCACTGAATTACATATAATGCCAGTCTTAGCCCATATTTTGAAGATCAACATATAGTGGATTACAGTGATGAGTAAGCATACATCTAAATTAGTGAGCTACTTCGGGTAAGCAACCACGAATAAGGGGCATTCACACTATCAAAATCACTCAGGGCATGATCTTGGACTTAACCACTTGACTCTCTATATCGAATACCTAGAGGGATTTGTACCTTGGTGGATGGATATCAACAACCATCACCGTCACCAATTGAACTACAACCCTTTTGATGGATGATACATTTTTGATAATCCTTTGCTTTGGAATTTACTTCATCTCTATCATTTTGTGTAAATTCTCCAAGTATTTGAATATACCCCTTGTCAATTTTAGTGCTTTCACTGCAATGTGTGATTTGATAGACAAATAACCATCATATTAAATAAAAACTATCATGCAAAAAATGTCATAATTGATGGTTGATCTTTTGTGTTGGCTACCTATTAACATACCTATTGCCATCCACCATAACTTCCTTCCTCAGTCTTAGTCTTATCAATTGTTGTGAGCTCACATATTCTTATGATGAGCAGTTGGATAAAGGGGCCATTGTAATCATTAACCATTGTAATGATTAAGCGTTTGCATTTAATTTTTTCAGATAACATAACTTTGTTATAATTTTATTTAATGTTACATTTTGATGTGGCTTTATAATGATGATTTATGGTATGATGTTTTGGAATTATGGTGAACATTTAGTGTTTATGGTATAAAGTGATGTGTTATAAATCTTTGATTAAGTTAGTGTATTGGAAAGCACATCATTTTAAGTAAATGGATGTTTTGTCTTCATAAATTATCCATATGATTGACCCAACAAGCTAATAAGCTTGAGGAAATAGATTATAATGAATATTATATGAGATAGTTATACTTACAGAGACAAAAGGTTAACATACAGAGATATGAGGATCTATTGTAATGCATTTCATTTGAGAATGTTACATTATTGAAGTTTTGTGTGGAATTTATATTTCCAGTCATTGAAATCTAATAAAATAACACTGTTGTTTTATTATTACATTTTATTGCATTATTATGCTACGTAATTTTATAAGCTACATGGTCTAAAGAATCCCTTCATTGAGACCCTTAACAACAATTGTGTCAAATTCACTCATAAGAACAAGAATTACATAGAACCTTAATTCCAATCATGTGAGATATGTAGTGACAACTCTTTAAGATGTTTCTCAGGGAGATTAACTTGCACACTCTTTTATGTAGACACTTCTTGAAGATTAGTTTAACATTAAAAAAAGAAGTAAATCAAAGAGTTATTCCAATAAAATTCGCAAAGCAAACCCATAACCCATATCTATATTAATTTGTGCAACAACTGTAAAATTTATAGAGACAAATAACTATAGAGGACACAAATAGTTGTTGATGACACAATCTACATATAAAATTAGCCCTTAGTTGATTCTGAAATGGACACAATTCGCCCTCTATTGATTTTGACCTAGTTATAAATTAAAGTAATATTTTAGAAAAATATTATTGTGCTAGTCCCAAGTCCTCTTTCTAGTTTCAAATTTTCGTTTCATTGCCTAGTTTGAATTTGATATGTTTTCTTTCACTTTACATTATTACAAATATTTACCATATATACTATATTTTCATCTTTTACGTTACACATTTCTCATCATGATTTAGTGTGTATTACATTTTATGATTATTTACCTTCTTTTCCAAATCTTATGTTTCTTTTTAATAATGCAAGTGTATTACATAATTATAGAAAATAAATAAAACACAATATATTTTCCCATATAATATACATCAAAACTAAAACACATATGCTAGAATGAAAATAAATATAAACGCCCATACATCCATGATACAAACAACTCATAAACCAAGAAATGTCCATATCCATATATAACAAGAGTTTGATTGAACTCCATTTATAAAATAAAACACAATATATTTTCCCATAGAATATACATCAAAACTAAAACACATGTGCTTGAAAGAAAATAACTACAAGCACCCATACATCCATGATACAAATACAACTCATAAACCAAGCATTGTCCATATCCATATATATCAAGAGTTTGATTCAACTCCATTTATAATATTTACCATAAATTCTACTTCCTACCCATCAATTTGCTTAATTCCTATTCTACCTAAAAATTTCCTAAGGCCAATTATGCTACACAGTTCTCCCATAATGTCTATTTTATCATAGCTAGTTTAATTTGGAGAAAAATCACCAAAAATTTGAATTTAATACATCACTTATCTAAGATGCATCTATTTCTACTTCTAGGTGTACTCCAACTCACCCCTATCAACTCCTCACTATCATCACTCTTTAGGCTCCTCCAGATCTATTAGCACTTTATTTTATCAAACTGTAGTAAAATTACAATTGAATTATTTTTTACCCTATTTATATTGACCACTCAAAATTACATACCTATCAATTATTTACCACCAAATTTCACATTTTTCTCGTAAATTTGTTTCTACTATCTCTTTTTCCAAACTGTAAGATATTCTGAAAGCTTGACCTCATAGAGTTTTTTTCACATACCACATGTATTTTTGCAATATTTTTTGAATTTTACCTAATTTTACCTACATGGAATGCCTCTCCATCTCTCTTAAATCATTTATAATCTACAACAGTAACATAAGTAAAGGTATGTGTTTTTTAATTCTTTCTTTTCAATTATCATTGGGCCCCTTTTTGACCTAAGTAGTAGACCTATGCCAACTCAGTGAACACCTAGGTGCGAGGTAATCATTGTGGATGATTATTAGTTTGTCATCTAATAGCCCCAACTAGTAGGTGGATAATAAATCCTTTTTAAATCAATCAATATTGGGAAGCGGGTGCATGGGATAGTGATTACTCATTAAATACAAATGACTCCTTTGTAATAAATCAATATTGGGAAATGGGTGCACAAGATAATGATTGCTCATTAAAGATAGGCGTAGTGGAAATGACATGATGTGTACCTTAGCGCTAGCTCACTGATTGCGTACTTCACTCCCTATGATCCTAAGACACTTTGAATCCCTATAAGAGAAAGTCAAGCCCAGTTAAGAGGTGGAGACAAACTAGAGTAGTGAAGCTTTGGCAAATTCATTCTAGATAGTTTCCATTAGAGTTAGAAGTAATTTAGGGTGATTTTGATGCTTCCCTCCATAACTCCTAAGCTCACCTATGAAACTCTAGACCTCTATCAACTTATGTCAAGATTATGATCAGTTTTATTAACATTATATGTATTTTTGTTTAACTTAGTTAATGTTGAAGCTTTGTGTAGCATTAATGGATTGAATGCTTGATTCAATAGAATGAAAGTTGAGCTCTCACAAGATTCTAACCTAACTCATTCATGGCATTCCTATAGCTAATGATGAACCATATGCTCAATATAGAAATGCTTTAGTATGGGTAAGACCTTACATCCTGTAATGATACCCATGACTAAGCACAAACATATGCCTAAGTCCCTCAACCAAATCCCTAATTGCCACTCAAATTCCTAAATGTCATTGAGCCTAGGAAACCCAAGGATTGTGCTAATAAATACGTAATAATCATTACACTAACCAAGCCCTTGAAAAATAGAGTTTCACCATGGCACAACTAGTCCAACATAGAACTAGGTATCCTCTTTGATGTCCTTTTGGTGAGAACATAATGCTCGCGCCTTATGTAAAGTGATGCCAATGTAGTCGAGTGTTAAATGTTGAGTGCCATAGGAATAGTCAAGGACTGTACCTTGGAAAAAGACTAAATCTAACTTGGATAATTAGCTAAGTGCATGACTAATCCCATGACATAAATGCCAACTTTTATACAACATTTTAGTTTCATTGCTAGGACTTGTTAAATTTTAATGCTATAATGGTGCATCAGGACAATGCTCTGACTCTACCTTGATAACATCAAGCACTAGATGGAATGAGTGGAAGATAGGTTTTCACTAAGGCATCCAACTTGTAGAGGATATAACCAAAGGAAGTGGGTCCAAAACCACTTGTGTGATTCCTTATATGAGGTTTTATTTCGTAAACTACCATAAAAAGTGTAATGTTAGTTAGTTGCTTATGTGACTCATAGAAGTTGAAGCTATGGGTAGTGCCTCAAATGGACAAAAACGTTCCTAGAGAGGATTGACAATTTAGACGCCTCCTAGACTAAAGCCACAAACAAATAATGGTAAGTGCTAAATAGATACATGATTGAGTTCGCAGTATTGATGTACTCTTACCTTGAAGAAGTAGAATACCGGTTCTTGTATCAGCCCAGAGGCACACTTGTGAAATAAATTGGCATCAAAATCAAGAAGTTGATGGTGTGTTATGGATTCAAACTATTAAGGATGGAAGGCTAAAGTCCTCTTATGTATTAGCAACACAATGGGGAAGAAAGGGATGTGTAGGTGAGGCATAATGCAAGATGACGAGTAGAATGACAATTGAGAGCTTAGGAGATAGGCTTATAATAAGAGGAGGTATAGATTGATAGAAGATATATAACTTGGAAATGACAAAAAGACCCGTAGCAATTAAGAAGGGCAAGGGGAAGGATATCTTGAATGGTGGTTTCACCTAGAGGAAGGAGCCCTTAAAGCCATGGAACAAGCTCCACAGTTGATGGGTGAATGTTTAGGCCCCTTTAGAAATTGACCATTTGAGACACATCAGATGCACTAACCCCCTTTGAAGCTAAGCTGTAAGTTCATGTACTAGATCCCCCATAGGAAGACAAAATATTAACAATTGACCTTGTTGTTGACTTAGAATTTGATCAGTTTGTAACTTTGGATCATAACTTCATGATTAAACAAGTTATCCCTTACAAAGAGGTAAGTGAAGATACCTATAGACCTTGAGGTGCTAGACTAAATAGACAAAATGTGAGTGCAAACACCCCATTTGAGTCAATGTTAGTTGAACATCCTAGGCAACAACCCATATGAAGTGGCCCTATACTACTAGGCAATAGTATAGTGCCATCATCTTCTATAATGCTAATAGTAACCATGGGACAAATGCTTGGTCTAGTATTTAGAGGATTTAGAGGACCAATACTAGGACAAGTAGGAAGAGGAAAAGAAACCCAAACACTGGCTACTGCCCAGGCCCAAATTTATTATAAAATGACCATGCACCTACCCAAGTATTAAGGCATGGAGACTACCACAAAGTATGTGTTCAAGTGTGAATTACAATGGTGTGCTCAAGGAATAACCTAGTCTAAGCCTAAGGCAACCCAGTTTGTAATAACCTTTCTTGATTACACCCATACTTAGTATAAGATGTTTGGTCCTAACTAGGTTATGGTTGATTATGACACCCTGAAGGGAGTCTTATTGAAAGAGTTTGATATACCTAAGTTTGAGTAGTAGAGTATTGTCATGCTCAAGGAGATCAACCAAGGATTATCATAGAGCATTCACTTGTATGATTCTATATTCAAGACTCTCCTTTCCAAGCTCCCTTACGATATTCACCCCTCTTAGCATACACAATGTTTCATTGGAGGATTTATAGTACCTTTCAGAAGGGCACTATCCATGAAAAAATTCATAGACCCTCAAGAAGTGGTGGAATCCATGCTCAAAGCCAAGGTAGTTAGGAGCACCGATATGAGAATTAACCCTTTCATGGAGGTAAAAGTTACATTTATGGCCTTCCAACTATATAAGTTGACTGCTAGTTCATAGCAAGATGCTTGAAGTAGGTTATAGTGCACCAATTATGAGATGGAGAGTAATAATAGAAATAAATGCCCTCAAAGGAATATGCTCACACTACTTCTCAACTATGAAGTTTATCATGAGGTGCATGATGTTTACAATTTTGCTTTCCCATAATACACCAATCAAGTCAGGACAACCGTTTATTATAATTTATGAGATGCTTACACTCATAACATAGTTGACTATTGAGTAATTGATGAAATGTGCCAAATCATGGAGAGAGGTGCATGGTAGGAAACTACAATAGCTAGAGGGTAGGTGAACTGAGTAAATGATGATTATGGCCAAGAAAATGTTAGGTATGGGAACCAAAGAAGCACCAAAGGGTGAGGTGCAGGATGTGGTGGAGGAATATTTTTGTCATGATCATATTACAAGTGTGGGCTGACTGAGTACTATAAACATGACTTCCTAATGTATTCAATGTGTGAGTATTGTCCAAGACTACATGTGGTTGAGGAATGCCCTGATATATATAAAAATCTAACCCAAGGCAAACTAGGCATCAACAAGGGTACAAGGATGATTAGACATGAGCCTAAAGATATGAAATGGGATCCACAAGTACAACTAACATGCATAGAGTCAATAAAAGTGTAGGAAACTACTTAGAGTGGACTCACCACTTAGCTGCCAACTACACTAACATAAGAATTGTGCCTAGTATATGGAGAAGCAATCTACACCGAGTGCATAACGTATCCTACACTAAAATTTGTGCCCTGCCCTGACCTTACACTTCAGAAGGATGTTCTATAATAATCCATGAGCATAATGCAAAATTTATAAGGATAACTCTAGTTGGCCAAAGATATAGAAGTACAAGCTACCATCTCATGTAGAAAGAAAGTTAGCTAAGAGGCTAAAGTATAGGAGCTGATAGAGATCCTATGCCTCTTACAATTGGAAGGATGTTTTCCCTGCTAAAAATTTTGCTCTTAGAGCATGTAAGGAGAAAGTCAAGTGAATTTGTTGAGACCCACATAATTGAACTTGTTGTGCCACATATGGAGTGGGTGCATGAATTAAGGCATACATAAAATATGGAGTATGACCAAGAGCTCTTGATGAATGCCACCATTAATAGATGGTTGGTCTATGAGGTGTTGATCGACACCAGTGTCAAGGTCAATATCCTAACCAATAATGCATTGGAAAAGATGGGTAGGCTAGTGTTAAGGCCTTTTCCCATGTACTCTTCATGGATAAAAAGCCTCGAGCATAGTCTATTAGAATTTTAAATTGTGTTACTGTAAATATTATAGGTGGTGAATTCCACATTGAATTTGAGGTTATTGAGGTGGATAAATAAGATAACTACCCAATGCTTCTAGGAAGGCCTTGGTGCGATGCCAAAAATGTAGATATGCACTTTAAGAAGATATATATGACCTTTGAAAATGGAAAGGAAAGGGTAGTGATCCCCCTTTCAAGTGACCAAGGACCCCCTATGTGGAGAGCATTGATTTGGAGGATGAGATCAACCATATATATAACATCACAGTGTAAGGCACTGAGAATCTCCATCTTTCTAATCAAGAAGTGATTTTTTGGGAGGATGGGTAGTCAACCTCAGACGCCATTGATATTACTTGCGACCAATGAGTTAAGGAGGATTATGAGGCTATTGGTCATGGATGTCATTTGGTGTGTATAAAGACACCAAAGTGTGTGAAGATAGGCTAGGTCCATATTGGTCACAATTCAAAATGATGGGTCCCACACCATGAAGAGAAAGAAAACAATGTACTCTACCTAAGAAAAGGCAAGATTATAGTCCTCCCAAAAATTTAAGGGATCAACCCATTATAAAGGTATGTCTACAACCTTGAAGCATGTATCCCTAAAGAGATAGATAGAATGGGTGTAGTAGTGTATACCTTAAGAAGCACTATCACATGTTAGTGGGTAGCACAAACGTATAACTTGCCAACTTGGCCAGAGGTAAAACCATCCATTTGCACTAAATTTAGGAGGAGTAATGAGAACTTGGATATCTTAGCATACTCTAGTGACTCTAACCCTATAGTGCATGTGTGCCTATGTGATGAGACATGTAATGACTACATCATTACTGCCCCAAAGAATTCATGGGTGCATGCCTTTTATGGGACTCTAAAAACATGGGTATGAGCATAGTACATGATCAATGAGATGTGTTGAGAGATAAAAAATTGGGAGGCCCTTAAGGATAAATTTGTGCACACCTTATCCTTCTCCTAACACAACTTGAAGTTGGTCAAGCCACTGTAAGTAATTTAGAAGGAAGTGTTTGAGTACACTATCATCCTTGAGTAGTGCATAAAAGACATGTTTATGGAAAAAACACTGGCACTTTTGACATTCTTTGAGGAATAAATGGTCAATAGTGACTCAAGTGAAGAAGATGATGAAACTTGGAAGGAGCTCTACTAGAAAACACTGACTGTTAGAAGAAAACTCATGCACCAAGTCGATTATAGTGCTCTCAGTGAATAAGACCATATTCATCTTCATGTAGAGACAACAGAGGTAACTCAATAATTCAAGGACTCACACCAAGAGAAGAATGAGACATATTGTGCACTACTAAAGACCATTCAAGTGGAAATTATTGCAAAAGGAGAGCCAAAGATGGCCACTCTAGGAACTTCTTGGTTTGACATAAAATTAGTGTGCATCATATGACCTCTTAAAAAAGTTATAATACTTGTTCCCCATGACTTATCAAGATATGAAGGGCACACAACCATACTTTGGGAAGATGAGCATAAATCTAATCGACAGTGCAAGATCAATCAAAAGGTGCCACTACAATATGAATCCTAACCTCCTTACCAAGGTCAAAATAGAGATCAACACAATACTGGATGCAGGGGTCATTTACTCTATGCAGGAGTTCAAGTGGGTGATCCCAATGGTAATGAGAATCAAGAAAGATGGGCACATTCACGTTTACATTGATTATATAATGTTTAATACTACCTGCATCAATGACCCCTTCCTAAATCCATTCATTGATGAAGTCTTGTAAGGCATCACAAGTTGTGAAATCTACACCTTCATTGATGGGTTCTCTGGCTACCAAAAAGCCCAGATTGAGGAGGACAAGCCCAAAACAACATTTGTAATTGAATGAGGCTATTTTTATTATAACATGATGCATTTTGGACTCAAAAATATGCCAACAATGATCTCTATAGTGGTCATCACTACATTCAAATATTTCATCCATAGGTCCTTCCAAGTTTATCTATATAATTGGACAGTGTATGGTCTCATCAAGGACCATTGTGATAACCTACACCTAATGTTTGAGAGGTGCATGCAACTTTAGATATCCATAAACTTAGAAAGGTGCATCTTCACAATACCATTTTCAACCCTACTCAGGCACATCATCTATAGGGATGGTTTTCTCATTGATGCAGTGAATATTGTCCACATCATTCAGCTCTAGACTCCTTCCACATAGAAACATGTTCACACTTTTTTGGTCCACTATTTATATTATATAAAGTTAATAAGGAGTTATGTAAATATTTTTGTGCGAGGATGGATTTTTCTACTAGGGCAGAGTGTAACAGGTTTCCTTTGAGACCTTAAAACTCAGATTAGCTAGTGTGCCTATGTTATAGTTCCATGACTAGAAAAACACATTTTCATGTCTATGTTGATATTTTTGGCTCGATGATTGGTTCCATTTTGGCCT
Organism: Torreya grandis; assembly: GCA_037957365.1. Classification (NCBI taxonomy): domain Eukaryota; kingdom Viridiplantae; phylum Streptophyta; class Pinopsida; order Cupressales; family Taxaceae; genus Torreya; species Torreya grandis. The sequence goes on along the minus strand of JARHVA010000080.1, from coordinate 4,637,336 downwards.
AATGTATCAAATATAAGATGGATCATCTCATCTCCTTTGCCAACAAAAATTTGACCCCAACAAAGTAGAATTACATAATGACAGAGTGTGAGGCACTCACCATGGTCTATGCCTTGAAAAAATCTAGACAATATTTGTTGGAGACGCCATTTATCTTTTTCACTAATCATAAAGTGATCAAGCACCTCATGAACATGCCAATTTTACATGAGTGCATATTCAGATGGATTATTCTAATCTAAGAGATCTAGTTCTCCATTATTGTTAAGCTTGGAAAGTAGAGGATGAGGCTAGACCATTTGTCCTACATTAATTTAGGTGATATGGTAGTGCCTATTGAGGATGACTTATTAGATGCAAAAATGTACAAATTCTAACATGTCTTGAAGGATTTGGTAGAGATCACCACCTTTATAACATTTAGAGTTGCACCCCAGACTATGACAAATAAGGAGAGGAAGTAGCTAACAGTTTATGCCACCCCCTTTCAACTAATTAGTGGAGAAATATATAAACTAAGTAGAAATTAAGTATTATGTCAATGTGTCTTGGAGCATGAAAGATACTCCATCTTGCATGAGGCACATAAAGGCATAGCAGGAGGACATTTCACTAGAGACACAACAACATGAAAAGTGCTATAATCAGGCTTATGGTGGCCAACCCTTTTCTAAAATGTAAAGGACTATGCCAAGTCATGTGATATATGCTAGCACATAGGGAAGACCAACCATTAGGATGAGATTCCCTCTCATCCCCATTATTACTCATGGCCCATTCGAGAAATGGGCCATTGATTTTATTACGTTGATAATTCCTATAACATGATGCACATGTGCAAGGTATATTGTGGTGCATACAAATTATTTCACCAAGTAGGTCAAGGCCATACCAAAAAAAGACTATACAACCACCACAACCATCTACTTCATCTAGGATAACATAATAATCTGATATGGGTGCCCACTCAATTGGACTAGAGATTGGGGGTACTCACTTTATCAATGAAATAGTGTGCATATTTTTGATCGAGTATATGGTGGTGCACCATAAAATGACCCCTTATCATCCACAATAAAATGACACAACTAAGGAGTTTAAAAAAATACTAAGAACATGCATTAAAAAAAATATGATGTGGGTCACAAATATTGGGATGATCATGTGCCAACAGTGTTGTGGGCATATCACACAACCTACAAGTGCTTGAACAAGGCTACATCATTTTGACTTGTGTTTGGTGTTGAGGTGATCATGCTGATGGAGTTCTTGGTAAAATCATTGTGCATCATGCACATTGGTTGGTTAGATGACTAAGAGTCACTGAGCATAAGGGTGGATGACTTAGAGAACTTAAATGAGATGCATACCCAAAAAAAGTGGAGTTAGTAGATAAAAAAGGTACACTAGAAGCTCTGGCATGACAAACATATAAATAAAATTGTGCTAACAAAAGGAATATTCATTTTGATATATGAATCCAAGTATATTAGGCACCCACAAAAACTACAGATAAGGTATATGGGACTCTATATCATCCAGCACATATTGGAGATAGGTGCATGCAAGTTATGTACATTAGCTGGTGAAATGCTCCCTAGGCATTTCAATGATAACAAATTAAATCCATATCAAAAATAAGATGGTGCTTGAACCATTAGAACACCAAATTATTGGTCACTATTGAGTTTGATTTGAGATTACCAAAACAATGTTTGGTACAAGCCAAACAATTCCTTTTTTTCTTTGTTCTTTGGGCAATTATGTAAATAGTGAAGAAGTAGCACTTTCACTCCTATAAAGAAAATTAACTGACACTTCATGCATAATTCCATCTAGGGGAGTTGATAACTTATGATTTATAAGCACTTGAGGCCAGACACCTATGTTTTTTGTGAGTGAGGACTATCAATTTTAGATAAAGAAATTTCACTAGACCCCCTTGTATCAGATCCCAAATGTAGTGGACTTTCAAGCCCCCAAGTAGAAGTTTGTTTGAACTTTCATGCATAATTCCAATCAAGTGATTTAATCCCTTGAAATTTTTAAAGTGCCTAAGGCCAACATCTAAGTGGTGGGTACGTAAAACTCACTAGACTCAATAAGAAGACACACAAGATCCATGTACATAAGATACATATAGTAGGACATTTAGAGGCCTAAAGAAGAACTACTTTGGTCAATTTAGACATAACACTAGCTGGGTGAGTTGAACCCATTTGCTTTCTAAGAATCTAGGTCTAGACACATAAGTTTTTATGTACGAGGAGGTTGGTAGACTTATAAGAAATAAGAGCTAGGTGACAAAGATGCATACAATGCTTGTGCACAAGAATTTAAAGGCCAAAATAAAAAAGTGAAGTTACAAAACATCATCATGCACAAGAGAGAAAGTGAAGACACACAACATGATCAAGTGCAAGACAACCAAAAGAGGAGAATCAAGCATTGGAGGGCCAATGCAAGATATTTGTGTGGGGTAGGATAGGCCAAAGCAAGATGAAGCACAAAAAACCAACCAAGATAGAAAATTTCACTTGAAATATAAGCACAACAAGAAGAGAAAATGGAATTGGGTAGGCTAAATTGCATGCATGTTAGGCACTGTGCCTAAGTTTCCACAAGAAAGGTGAAGGTCATCCCATGTGAACAAAGCATAGAAGGATAATCATCAAAGATAGCTAGTATCCACCCATAATTAAGTGGGAAGTGGCCATTTGAACTATGCGCCACTTCACCAAAATATTGTTAGGATCATTCAATGAGGTAATAGTAGAGGCACAAATATTTGCATTAAATACATTGGTGGTAGAATATTTTCATGGATTTCATGGAATTTTATGGTGTTCTAGAAATCTAGATGTCGCCACACCTTTAAAGCACCTGCATTAAAGATGGTAGATGGAAGTAGGGTATAAAACATAAAGTGATAGACTGATTTTGGTTACAACATTTATGTAAACTTGAGACTTAGAGCAAACCATAGAAAAACTTGTGAACTAGAGAGCTGAAGCACATCAACCCTACTAGAATGAGAATTTGAGCACCTATAGGGACTAAAAGTGAACAATTGTGAAGAAGGAGAAATTGTGTTCATATTGAGATTGGTGTAGGGAAGTGGATGGAGAAATTTGTGTATAAACTAGTCAATAAAAAAGAGAGTTAATGCTTAGACTACCATTAATATCATATGAAGATCAAAGTTTAAAGGTACAGTCATAGACCTCATGAATGTAAAGCACCAATAACCATTCGAGGCTTTGACAAACCAAACCTACCACATTTTAACACTAGCAGATTCAGAATGGGCAAAAAGTAGAAAGGATCAAGACCACACCTATGCAATAAGATCCAAATTCGTCACTACAAGAACACTAGTGCCGCTAGTAGAAGGAATTAATATAACACAAGTAAACATCGAGGTGATAATGAAGATGTCCTACTAGTTGATGCATTTTCCCCCAATATTTTTAGTAAGGGAACATTTTTTTTTGTACACATGTCAATTGAAGGAGTATAACCACCATACCTCAAACCATGCACAAGACCTAGGACTAGAATAGATGGTTGATATAAGAAACAAAATGGAGTAGGGCATAACTTTATTTGATGTCTCAATCCTAGATATATTGATGACCTCTGGTACAACTTAGTTTTATGAGTTATCATGCTTTAGAAAGCTGGAGGAACTCACACAGTTCCTTATTTTATAAGTCCATGGAGATGACATATATTTTACAGGGAGGTCCATGAATATTTTAGCACACCTAATAGTAGGATAATTGGGCTCCCAAAAAGATATTCACCGGATGATAAAGAGGTGGAGTGCATTATGAAGCTCCAAAATTATTATAAGGGGATTCACATTCCCCATTAAAGAGTATAAGGACCCCTTTATGAGGGTGATGACACACCTCATAATTTTAAACAATTTCCCCAATGATCAGTGCACCAATCTCACCAAAACTTACGTTTACATCACCTATCATATGGCATAGGGCACAAAGTTTAATATTGTAAAATTTGTAGTAGAGGAGTTTGTCAAGAATGCAATATATTTCCACACGACAAAGGGGACCTTCAGGTGGGGGTCCATTCTAATCTTAATATCCATGGAGGATATTAGAGTACTATATGGGGATGAAGATAATCTCTAGATTTCCTAGAGCACAATGACTCCCCAGTGCATAAGTACAAGAATTTCACTTACCCCATTTCCTTTAACGTAAACTATAAAACTTGAGTGATGGGGTGGTGCGAGAAGTATATAGAGGCATTCGATCTAGAGTGGTGCATCCCCTAGGATTTCCCTAAGAGCATGTATGAAATGGTGGCCTTTATTGTTATGCAACACTTCTATGTAGTACACTTGACACTGATTAATATCAACAAGTCAGGATGGTTGAATCTCCCATACACCTTCTCAACCAAATACTTTATGGATGCGCTCTAAAGGATCCTAAATGCACAATAATTAGATATCCTAGTGAAGGAATTACAGATGAAAAAGAGCAAGTTGTGGCTTTAGTTTGTGTACCTAGGGAGAAAAGTGACCAAGGATGAAGAGATGATTCAAATAACACAAACATCTACCCACTTAAGAATGTAACCATACTTGGGAAAATCCATAATTTATACTATGAGATGAAGCCAAGGAAGAAGGGCCCCAACATAGACAATACCAAAGACCCCCCATTAGGATTAAATAAATAAACTTTAGTGCCAACTGAGAAGAAAAAGTATCCCAAGAAGAATAAAAGGGGAAATAGTTGAGGAGATAAAAGAGCATATCAAGTTGAAGATCATCTTCCATGATGAATCCTTTCTATTAGCCCCTAAAAATAAGCACATGAATTTCATGCCAAGAACTTCTCCTATCTCAATAGAGAATAAAAAGAAGCCAAAGTTTCTTACTATGATGCCCACCATCACCCTGGTAGATGTAGAGGTGTAAAAGGTGTAGAAAAAGTAAGAAGAGATGGACAAGGACGTAGAATTTGGGAAAGGCATGTATATTATACCCAATCAAGATGACTGCTCATCTAGTGAGGGAATTCCCTCACCACGTCAAAGTGAAGAGGCAAGGAAGGAAAAAGTATGGAAGAAGTTTGGCCACAGTGACATGGATATTAAAAAGGTGTAAGAGATGGAAAAGAGAAAAGAAGAAATGATGAAGGCCAACATGATAAAGGAAGGGATTGAAAGACTCGAGGTTAAGGAGTTCAAAACACAAGAAGAAAAGTGCAAGGTATAGGGTGAGACAAGGAAAGTGGAAAATAAGGCAGTCCAAGAGGAAAGGGGTAGAAAAGAGAAAGAAAATAAGGACATCTCTTGCGTAGAACATATGGAAGAAAAATCTTTGGAAGAGGTTCCTAGAGCCCATACCAACCCAATATCAAAATCTACATAACAGGTGTGCCGTAGTACTAAAGTGGCACCTAGAGACAAAGAAGATGATGCTGGTACCTTAACAAAATAAATGAAGAGTAGAAGGAAAGAACATGCTGGCACTGAGAGGGAACCTAATGAGGTTCATGTCAAGGAACCACAAAAAGAAGAAATGGACAAAGGGGACAAGTCCAAAAAAGAACCTCTATAGAAATAGGATGGTGAAGCTAGCACCAAGTGGGAAGAAAAAGTGGATGTTGGGGATAATTTTAATGAAGAAGATGGTACCGAATAATGTACCAATGCTAGTGGAGAGTAACATGAGTAGATAGAACTAGTAATTAAAAAAAAAAGATTTTGAGTCAAGCTACACAAAGAAGATACAAAAGGGGTACACCTAGGATGAGGATTTTTTCATGTTGGAATGCGTGCCCCCTAGAGCTATCATGATGCCGAGGTGCCACCAAGTGTCCTTTGCACTTGATTGATACATGAACTATGCTCACTTCAAGGTGATAATGAAATTAGTCTAAAGCACTAAAAAACTAGAGGTGGGGCATGAGTACCAACTTATTAACCCGTAAGATATGAACCCATTAAGGTCAGATAACACCCTCCTTCTAATGGCCTCTGAGGTAGCATGAAAGAACCTTTTTAATGATGTTCACACCACAAAATGGAAGAATATAGCACTAAAGGTAGAGGAATAGATTAACACCATAAAGCTTAAGCTCCAATAGTTGGTTGAGTGCATAGAAGAAATAGAGCCATATGTTTTGGATAGTGTTGATGTTCTAAACTTTCGTAAGTTGATAAGGTGTTCACGCTAGTAGAATAGATTCTCCCATGAATTAAACTGGCACTAGAAGAGAAGGAAAACCCTTATGATGCCATCAAGAAATATCTCAACAAGAAGCTCGATGAGGTAAAGACCTCTTTGAAAAGTTGGAAAAGGGAAGAAAAGATGCTGATGTTATCTTTTGTAACTTCTCCACCTAGGCATTAGTCATCAATGCATAACTCCAAAATGTGAAAGGGGAGAAGGATGCCTTCATGAAGCAAGCATTCACTATTAGTAGGGCCGAGAGCATGAAAATTATGGCATAGGTCAACACTTTGAGCACCCAATTGAAAACCTAGGAGCAAGACCTAGAAGAACTCTTCCATGCCTTTTAGACAAAGGCAAGTGAGCAAGGAGCCATCCTAGATGGAGGGGTCAAAAAGGAAAAAGAAAGGCTAGAAGCTTTAAAAAAAGAATTGGACAACACTAATGTTCTCACACTCGAGGCTACCTCTATGGAGATTGACTATGCTATTGAAGAAATTAAGCTCATAATTTAGGGATTCAAGGACTTCAAGGAAGAAATATAGTAGAGCACACCCAAGTTTTGTGTATTTAAGGCACTAGAAATCTAGTTCAAGGGTGAACTAGAATTTTTCTATGGGGTAATATTGGGGCCCTTTTCAACCTAAGTAGTGGACCAACACCAAATCAACAAACACCTAGGCATGAGATAATCATGGAAGATGATTATTATTTTGTCATCTAGTGGTGCCAGCTGGCAAGTGGCTAACAACTTCTTTTTGAATCAATCAACATTGAGAAGTGGGTGCATAGGATAGTGACTGCTCATCAAAGACAAATGACTCATTTTTAATCAATCAACATTGGGAAGTGGGTGGTTGGGACAATGAGTTTTCATTAAAGATAGGCACAGTGGAGACATTGGTATGTGTACCTCTAGCACTAGTTCAGTGATCAACATGTTTTGCTCCCCATGATCCTAAGATGTTCTAAAGCCCTATAAAAGGAATCTAAGTCTAGTAAGTAGTAGGAGATGAACTTGAGTAGTGAAGCTCTAGCGAATTGACTTTAGATGGTTTTCACTAGAGTTATAAATAGTCTATGATCCTTTGGGCCTCTAATAACTTTCGTCGACCTTGTGCTTAGTTATATTGACTTTATATGTATTTTTTTTAACTTAGTTAATGTTAAAGCTTTGTGTGGTGTTAATGGATTGAATGCTTAATTTTATAGAATTTAAGTTGAGCTCTCATAAGCTTCTAACTTGACTCATTCATGGCGTGCATGTAGCTAATGATGAAGCCCATGCCTAATATAAAAATAATTTATTATGGGTGAGACCCTATGCCCTACAATGATATTTGCAACTAAGTACAAATGTATGCCTAAGTCCCTCAACCATATCCCCAGTTGCCTCTCATGTGCCTAAATGCCATTGATCTTAGGAAACCTAGGGCTTGCACCCATGAATCTACAACTGTCATTGCACTAACCAAGCCCTTGAAGAATAGAATTATGACATGGCACAACTAGCCTAACACAAACCCTGATCCCTTTTCTACTGCACTTCAGGTGAGAACCTAAAGCTTGTACCTTACGTAAAGTGATGCCAGAATAGTTGAGTGTTTTAACATCACTATGTAGAATAGTTGAGTGTTCTGGCATCAGTTGATGTTGAGTTTCATAGGAATATTCAATGCTTATGCCTCATTAGAATAAGCCTAAATCTGACCAAGATAGCTATCAAAGTGCATGACTAGGCCCATGATCAAAAAGCCAAATTTTCTACAATAATTATATTATTTACTCTATATTGCAATTTATTTATCTCAGCATTATTTGTTGTTATGTTCTTTTCTTGAAACACAATCTCATGTTACAATTGTGTGACATGTGATGAGATTTGAGTGGATCATATGTACATACATAATATTTTTAACTTCATGAATTACTAATGCTTTATCTCTTATATTAACCCATCGAGTCTCAACCTCTCTGAGTGAATTCCTTAAAGGGTGCACTAAGAAAGGGGTGGATAGGCCTTTGGATCTTCGTAATATTTTTATTCCCTATACCTCCACCTAAAACCAATACATACCACTCATATGTGTTTCCTTAAGCTTTGAAACCACCCTTACACTCTTATCAAAATTATTCATCACCTCAAATAGCCCATGTCCAAGCCAAAACCCCTTTCACCACCTTATTAAACGTATTCAATTGGGTCGACATAGTTCTGTGAATTGAGCATGTTATGAGACTATGTCAGCTCAATTGATTAAGTCTATGACCTAACTAAAATAATTTCTTAACTAATTAGGTCATCTGGGCCAACTCTGTTACCTAAAATTTTGGAAAGGTTTAGGGTTAGATTAGGCTATATATACACATCTTTCACCCCATTTCGAATAGATAAAATCATTCATTTGCACTTCTTTATCTTCTTATCTTCCATTCTACTTGAGGTGTCATTGCTTATGGTTTCATATTTCTTGGAAAAGAATCATGTCTTATGGAAATGTCTTGGATGCATAAGAGGATTATTGTAGCCTAGTGCTGACTAATCCTTGTGATCCTTATGAATCATAAAAACCTCTTGTAAAACACTATTGGCAAAGGGAGAGATTGAGACTCGATAGGTTTCTCTTCAAGATAATTATTTCTAACTCTTACTTTTATTTTGTTAGTAAATGTATTTGCATGTATAATGTTTAATGAATGTATTTTCTCTCTTTATTTAGAATTGCATCTACATTGACTTGAGTAGAGGTCTTATTTACATGTTTATCATTTATGTTTATCCTCCATTTATGCCATAAGCTTTAGTGAGAAATAAATTATATTTACTTTACTTTGTTATTGCATTGAAATATCAAGACCTAACTAGGGTTATTATGTGGTGTTGCTTGAATAGAGGCTTTGTAAGTCTCTCTAGCCATGTCATATGATAGGATATCCATTAGGTAGGTTTATCAAATCCATATTAGTCATGACCCTAATTATCAATGTATTATTAGTCGTATAATTAATTGGTTTATCTTCTTTGATCTAGGATTCATTTGTAGATCACCTTCACTTACAATTTCATACACACACTACTCTTTATCATGAGCACGTGCACTCATATACATGTTACACTTTGGAGTACATGATTATAGGTAATGGATGCCATATTTAATTAGATAGATAGATTCTTAAATTTTAGTTATGAGGGACACATAGTTCACAATTTACATGATTGCATAGATGAGAATCATATATTTCATATAGATACCTCGTAGTCCAATGTGGTTTACCCTATGACCGCATGAAAGTATTCTTACATAGTAGAATAACATGTTAGTCAGATGCATAAAATCTAGACTTCCAAAGATAAGGATATACATGTACCGATAACATGGTATGAAGATCATAATGATGATGATTTATTTGAGTGCATACAAATTTAGTATTTGACATTGGATGACCTCCCACCATATCTGTCATTTGACTATCCACATCTTATGGATGTGTTCTTAGGTGTATAGAGGCACTACATTTCATTTGTATATAATCTCATTTACTCACACATTGCTTGTACATAGCTTATACTAAAACAATACAAAAATAATATAACATATTAAAAAAGAAAGAAAAATATAATATGTTCAAAAATACAAAAATGTTGATATATTTCTCATAAAATACAAATTTAGATTTTATATTTTTCCATGTGCACATTCCTTCTATTTTTTAGGTACTATATATGATATCTATTCTAGTATAGTCAATTTTATCATACATACACTCTTCACTTGTTCTTTTCAAGTGCTCACAAATTACTAAATGACCTAAGTCCTCTACATAGATCCATATTTGCTACCATCTACTCATTGGGGGCACATACACATATACCTGAATTCAACATTGACACATCACCCATCGAAGGCATCATACCACACAGCTTCTGATTTTCTAGGTTATATCTTTCTATACTCCACATCACAGATTTATCATAGATTATATCTTAATATCCATTGTTGGATACTACATATATATTTTGTTGACTACTGCTACTAGAGACTTGGCTTATGTACATCTTTCCTCCTGCATAGATTTGTACCACATGTTTATGCATACTTTCAGTTCTAGCTTTACTAGTTTAAATTTGATTGTGTCTCTTTCTTTGATAAGTTTAAGGTGATTTAAAGGTGAATTTAATTGCATCTTATTTTCGTCAAAATATTATAATCATTTTGAAATTTTCTTCTTATTAAAAAATATTTTATATTTATCATTATATGTTGCTATTAATTGAAAGTTTATCGACTTACTAATAAAACCCACAACCATAATTGCAATGGTCCTTACTCCTTAGTTTCTCATATTTGCTTAATTCATTATTTATATAGTTGAGAATAAGTATTTTATTTGCACACCATAAACCTAGTAAACCTATTTTTTTCCAATAATTTGGTGACCTTTAGAATAAAATTTAAAAAGTAAGGAAGTGATACCACTTTCAAAGTTTTAGGTTTGCTAAATTTCGGGTTTGCTAAATTTAGGGTTTGTATATATTGAGACAAGTGCATATCATATGGTAATATAGGTCTTACTATTCGCAAATGAACAGATAAAAGAAAAAAGAAAGAGAAGTGGCGGGTCTTCTCAAGTAGTGGACAATTTTTTATATTGACAATCAAATGAAGGGAGAGATATATCAAATAATGGGAGAGATATATCAAATCGGGACGAATGTTTAACATATCGTGATCAGGGAGAACAATTGGTTAAACACTTAATGTTAAATTGACAGTCAGAGTTCAAATCTTATGATCGACTGTAATAACAGACGTATTGTCCACGATTACTCAAAAAACTGGGTGTATTGTCCAAGATGGTGAAATCCGCCATTCTCCAAAATATTGAATTTTCGTTTGACATAACAAAGCGAGAGCGAATTCCCGAAACATCTGAGGATGTCCTAAACGTTCAAATTTCATTAAAGTGTACATTTAAAAGAGAGAATACTTCTTTCCAGAAAAACGAGAAAATTCGTATTACACTGAGAACTAGTACGCTGTTTGATTTTCACAATGACTTGGATGATGCATTTTCATAAATCCCATTTTCTAAATCCTTTGCTTTTGCTTTTGGAGTTATTTGGTATCTATTGTGTTGTGGAAATTCTTTACAATTATATATTTTTTTTTTATTATTAAATTTTTGTATTTATACAGATTAAGTGTATAAATTTTTATTTATTTAATGTTAAGAATTTAAGAATATTTATTTTATCAAATTTGTTGGAGACATAATTTCAATATTTTTTTTAATATTTTCTGAGATTTATATTTTCATAAATAATTAAACAATATTTTTCATACTGACGGCACAATCTTTTAAATATACTTGAATCAATTTTAATACTTTAATACTTTCACCGTTATGTGTGATTTGACAGTCAGAGAATTAGAATATTAAGTTTAAATTATAATGCAGATTGTCAAATCTGATGAAGAAAAAGTCAGATTGACGGCTGAACTTTTATGGTGAACGCATCTATTTACATACTTACTGCCACTCATTTTAACTTACCTTATCATTTGTTATGAACGCATGTATTCTTATGACGAGCAGCTGGATAAAGGGGTCATTGTAATTCTTAATTTCTTGGATCATATCATTTTACGATGTATTATTACCTTCTCTTAAGATAAGATTAATGGAATTATTTTTTAATTATTTTTTTTCAACTAATTTTTTAATTAGAAGTATATATCATTATAATAATTATAAAATTTTACACAAAATTTAATATACAAATAATATAATATCTTTCATATATTATTTAAAAATATTTCTATACATTTAATATATTTAATGAGGTTTCAACTTTTATTTGATTCATTATAATGCAATTTATTTTTAGAAGTAAAATAACTCAATATTTTATTTGATATTTTCGTTGGGCCTTTATGTTTTCATTAATAGTTGTGGATTATTAATTTAGAATATAACTTTTTCCTTTAGTATATAATGACCCGTGCCAATGCATAGGGATTTGAAAAAACTCACACAAACAAATTTATTACATCTTTGTTCTTTTATGACAACTTGAACATTAACCACCACTTAGTTCGAATTAATTTCACATAAATTTACACTTTAGTTTAATTATATTTCATGAGATTATTTTATGGTTAGGGTCTATGACAATCAAATGTCCAATTTAAATAGTTGTAATGGGTATTAACATAAGTTTGATTTATTATCTAAGATAAATTCATCATGTTTAATATGTTTATAAATAAATAATCGTATTTCTAACATGAAATGTACTTAACATTAAAATTGGGAAACCACAATAGTGCAATAATTTATATTTATTGTATATTCAAAAAACTCACCTAACCACATGTTTGTGTAGACATTTCCACAGATAAAAGATCATAGACATTGGCCTTCATTAATATTTAATACTTATTTTTATCAATTTTTGAAAAACTATTTTCATATTATTTTGATTTTTATCATTATATCTTTAATACTATTTAGATCAAATTAAATTATTGAAGGATATATAACGTACATTAAAATTTAGTGGAGGCTAGTAATAAAAAACCTAATCACCACATATAATTTTAGGTTTACCTTTTTTCACATAACAAATGGCATACTGCACATGGTACATAAATTCCCTTCTTAAACCTACTTAGGTAGTCCTACCATAATATACAAATGAATCTCTCTCTAATCAATCATTATAGAAAATACCAAATCATTGGAGAACATTTTAAATCTTTTGTATCACTTATTCATAAAATTTTCATATCTCTATGTATTATGTATTAAACATAGATTATAGAAATACTATATCCCTAAAACTTACCATTAATACTTTTATCTATTTATTATTATTAGTTTTTATGTATTATTTATTGTTTTACTAATCTTACACTATAAATTTACATATAAACTTAACTTTAATGTTATATCTAAACTCAACTTTAAATAATTTAGAATATAAAAGCAGAGACTAGTCGCTAAACGACTCTTATTTAATGTGCTTCATTGTGATAAATTATTTTATGATGTATTATAGTGTTTTATGATTTTGATGAATATTTAATATATCTAATGCAAAATGATATATAATAAATATTTACTAAAAGTAGTGTGTTGTTAAGTACATTATGCAATTAACTGGGTCTTATGTTTATATAAATAAGCCCTTATATTTCAATTAACTAGTCAACAAGATTGAGAAAATATATTATAATGAATGTTTAATAAAAATAATGCGTTGTTAAGTACATTATGCAAGTAGGCAGGTCTTGTGTTTATATAAAAAAAGATCTTATATTTTAACTAAGTGATTAATAAATTTAAAGAAATAAATCATTATGAGTATTTGACATGATAGTATCTTTCATTAAGAACAATAAGATACTTGTATATTTATAAATGACTTAAATTAAAAGTAAGACGTTATTGGTGTGCATCACATCAAACAACCTCAAAAATGAATAAAATGAAACCATAACACATATATGTACAATAATAGATATACAATACAAACACCCTAAAAAACATAAACACTTTGTTTCTATAAAAACATTTACATGACTACTCACATAACAATTTTTATGTTTATAGATAAATTCTCAACTATAAATAATTTTCAAGACGAAGGTAGGGACTAGCCACTATGTGGCCCTTATTTAATATAGTTTTACTATGATGCTTTATCTTATGATGTATTATCGTATTTTTGGATTGTGATAAACATTTAATATTTTTGACATACAATGATATGTTATAAATATTAAATAAAAGTAGTGTATTGTTAAGTACATTATGCAAATTGCTGGATCTTGTATTTATATAAACAAACTTTTATGTTTCAAGTAGTTAGTCAACAAGTTTGAGAAAATATATCACAATGAGTATTTAATAAAACTAGTGTGTTGTTAAGTACATTATGCAAATAAACAAGGCTTTTGTTTATATAAATTAACCTTTATACTTCAACTAACTAGTCAACAAGTTTGAGAAAATAAATCATAATAAACATATAATAAAAATAATGTGTTTTTAAATACATTATTCATGTAAATAAGTCTTATATTTATATAAATAAACCTTTATACTTTAACTAACTAATCAATAAGTTTTTAAAAAAATAGATCATAGAAAATATTCTACATGATAATAATTTTTGTTAAATATATTAAAATACTTACATATTTATATATAATTAAAATTAAAATTAAAACATTATTAATATACAACTCACATCAAACAACCCAAAATAAATAAATAAGAAACAACCCCAAAACACACGTATACTCTAATAAACATACAATACAAGCGCCCAAAAAAACATAAGCACTTTATTTCTAACCTCAAAATCATAAGGAATATATTTTTAAAGAACCCACCACACGACTACAAAAAATAGGTGACAAAAAGAGAAGAAAAATGACAAAAGGCCTCAATAATGGCTACTTAAAATAATGCAAATCAACGACTAATAAAAATTTATATACCTTTCAGATGATGTTTCTCCGTCAATTAAAAATTTATATTCCTTTCCAAACATTTTTGTTGCGCAGCTTTCAAAATGTGATACTAATTCTCTCTCAAATAAAAATTTCGTATCAATAGAGTTATTTCCAAATACATCTTAAAAAAATCGTATTCTTGTAAGAATTCACGAAAGAAACGAGGATTTTGTAAACGTTCAAATTTCATTAAAGACTATTACTTTCTAGAAAACTATTACACTCTGAGAATATCACGCAGTTTGAGGTGGTCCAGCAAGATTTTTGATTTTGATTATAATTAAATTCCTTTGTCAGAAAAGTCATACAATGTTGACTTTGAGAATCGCGATTCCTATTAAAATTCAAACACCTTTTTATACGTTCATGAAATTCTTTCACATACTCTGAACAGGATAAAATTTGATTAGTTTTCGCTTCTGGAAAATACCTAGAAAAAGTCCCAGAAGATTAAAGAGGACAAAAAATAAATAAAAAATGTTGAAAGCTGGCCACAGTTGACAACGTTCAATCTGATTTAAAAGGGGAAATGTAGTGTAAAATTTCCCTTGGATTTGTATAAAATGAATGAAAATTTTAGTGGGAATTTAGCTTGAAGAATTCTACTTCCAATTGACATCTTTCATTAAAAAAAATAATTTCAAGCTTAATAAAATTCGAAGTAGATGAAAATATGAATCTTCAAAGCTTCGTGTTTTCAGACCCGATTGCAGTCTATATCAGATTAGACTTTTTCAGGTCTCCGAAATGAAAGTGTGAATCTAAAATAAAATGTACGGTGGATGTAAATAGTTAAATTTAGGCGAAAGATATTTTATGTAAACTTTTTCATTTAAAGGAAAATTCTCCCATTAATTTGAATGTTAGAAATTGAAGATTAATAGGAGATAATTTCTCCACTTGAATTTTGCTCTTTTCACTCATGATCCTATGTATTATGAAGACGCAGTTAATGAGGAACATTAGATAAAAGCAATGGATGAAGAGATGAATGCCATTGAAAGAAATCAAACATGGGATCTAATTAATCTACCTGAAAGTAAGGATTGTATAGGAGTCAAATGGGTTTATAAGATTAAATTTGATGTAGAAGGAAATGTTGAAAAACACAAGGCAAGGTTAGTAGCAAAAGGTTTTGCACAAGAACATGGAATTGATTATAATGAAACATTTGCTCCAGTTGCTAGACTTGATACTATTAGAATGGTTTTAGCAATAGCTGCTCAAAATAATTGGTATGTATATCAAATGGATGTCAAATCAGCCTTCTTGAATGGTTTCCTAGATGAAGAAGTATATGTGAAACAACCACCAGGGTATGAAGTGCAAGGACATGAAGAAAAAGTCTACAGATTGAAGAAGGCCCTTTATGGTCTCAAGCAAGCACCAAGAGCATGGTATAGTAGGATTGATTCATACATGACAAACAATGGATTCAGCAGAAGCAATAGTGAGCCTACTTTGTACACAAAAATCAACAAAGAAGGTCAGATTTTGATTGTGTGTTTGTATGTTGATGATTTGATTTTCACTAAAAATTTGTCTGTAGACACATTTAAATCAGCAATGAAGAAAGAATTTGAAATGACAGATTTGGGATTAATGAAGTACTTTTTGGGCATAGAAGTTGTACAATCAGATAAAAGAATTTTTATTTGTCAAACTAAATATGTAAAGGATGTGTTAAGAAGGTTTAAGATGCTGAATTGTAAGCCAACACCTACACCAGTTGCTACAGGGACCAAAATTAGCAAAGAAGACAAAGGGTCTAATGTTGATTTTACAACATTCAAAAGACTAGTTGGTAGTTTGATGTATCTTACAACTACAAGACCAGATATCATGTATGGGGTCAGTTTAATCTCTAGATTCATGGAGTCACCAAAAGACTCACATTGGCAAGTTGGAAAAAAGATATTGAGATATGTGGCAGGAACAACAGAATATGGAATTTTATATTCCACAACTAATTATTTTGGTTTGATTGGTTATACTAATAGTGATTTTACAGGTAGCATTGATGACAGGAAGAGTACTTCTAGACATGTCTTTCTTTTAAGAACAGGTGTGGTCACATGGGCATCCAAAAAGCAACCTATAGTGAAACTTTCATCCATTGAAGTAGAGTATGTAGCAGCCACATCAGCAGCATGTCAAGCAACTTAGATGAAGAGAGTATTGATAGATTTATTACAAGCACAAAAGGAGTCAACACCAATCTTTTGTGACAACAAATCAGCAATTGTATTATCAAAAAATCATGTTTTTCACAAGAGGAGCAAGCACATTGATACAAGATTTCATTTTATCAGAGAGTTAGTAAACAATGGAGAAATTTATTTGGAGTTCTGCAGATCTGAAGACCAATTGGCAGATATATTCAAAAAAGCATTAGCAAAGGAGACCTTTGATTATCTAAGACAAAATTTAGGCATTGTAAATGCTGAAGTAGTTAGTGATAGAAATTAAGGGGGAGTGTTAGAAACTGAAGATTAATAGGAGATAATTTCTCCACTTGACACTTAATTACCTATTCCACCTCCCTCTGTAGTCTGCTTCTTCTCATGCACAGAAGTTAACAAATAGTTAGAGATCAGTTAGTTCAAACAGTTAAACATCAGTCTTACTCTTTGATCAGCTTGCATGTAGTAGTAGTTGAAGTTAGTTTTAGATTATTTAAGGATTAGTTTAGTTTTAGTTTGATTTTCCAAGAAAATCTATTTAAAGATCTCTTGGGCGCAGCTTTGTAATGCAAGAAAAAAAAGACTTATAAAATTCTTTTTTTTTCAATTGCTATAGCAATCTAAGTCTCTCTGTTCCTATTTTTCTATGTTATCTGCTCTATTTTTTCCTAACATTGAAGCTGCATTTTTTCATTCTTTACCAATTCTCTTTCAAATTTACAATTTTAGTCAGACAGTAACTAGACTGTAAATGTGTAGAAACACTCTAATCACATAATAAATGTATGTTAAAATATTGTTTTATTATTTCCTACCTATCTCCCTCGATGTACTTGACCATTGCAACCACCTAACAAAAATTAAAGCAGTGATTCAAATTTGAATATTTTGGTGCCGTTTAAAGTTTGGGGGGAAATCTTGAGGTAGGTGAAATGTTAGAAGAGACAAATAGAATAAAAGACAAAAACAAAAGATAATGTGTAGTATAAAATAGATGCAACACTAATCAAGAATGTGTGCAGTAGAAAATAGACATAACAACAATAATGAAAGAGTGTAACAGATTTTAGCATAGCAACAAACTATGTAGAAGACAAGGCAAAAAAATATAGCGCAACAACAAGTAGAAAAGACCCTGGAGATTATTGCAATAGCAGTAGACATTAAGTTCAAGGCAACACTAGGACTGTGCAACATAAAATAGACATAGAAGAAGAAGGGGAATAATAGAAGGAGAACAACATAGAAAGGAGAATATAATGCAACAACAAATTGCATAATATATATTAAAAAAATAGAAGTTTTTGTGAGTTGTTTGTAAATAACTATATTTGTGTGCTTTTAGTTGATGTAATAAGTTGATAGATTCATTTTAGTATATGCAAATTTGTGTTATTTCTAGCCATACTCTACTTTCCTTATTTTATGATTTTAGCATGTGTTTTTAGTGCATTAGTAGCACTATTTGAATAGCTTCAAACTATCTCTAAAGTTTTAGTTTTTATTGTATTGTTGGTTGTCATCCACTTAGACCTTGCACATTTTTGTATTTTATATCAACAAATGGTATCAGAGCCTATAGGTTGTAATCACATTTAGACATGACATCAGGTAGTTCTGATTCATGGCAACATGCCCCTACATTTAATGAAAAAAACTATGATGTGTGAAGCATCAAGATGAAGACTATATTTAACTTTTAAGAGTTATTAGAGTTGGTTGAAGGTGAATATGATGAGGTTGTAAACCTGACAGCATGAAATATGTTAATCCAAGCATAAAGGAATGCAATGAAAGAGAATAGGAGAAAAGATGCCAATGCACTCAGCTAAATATAAATGGAATTAACTAATTCAATCTTTTTTAAGATAATAGCAGCTGTCCATTCCAAAAAAATATGAGACATTTTTAAATATGTCTATCAAGGGAGTGACAAGGTCAATCTTGTCAAGTTGTTGCTCTTAAGAAGGGACTTTGAGACCCTACAAATGAAAGATAATGAGTCTTTCAATGACTTCTTCACTAGGACAATGAATATTGTCAACCAAATGAATAAATCATTCAAGAGCATATCTATGAAGAGATTTATGAAATATTTTGGTGTGAGTTACCTAAATTGCTATCTAATTGGTTAACACAGTTGAAATACTATTTTTTTAACCCAAGAATGAAAGACAATCATTTGGACAAAAGAAAAGGTAGATCAATTATAGAAACTAGAAACTAACTAGACAAGGGTGATAGACTATTAGGTTACTACCACCATAGATGGATACATCATCGAATTCGTAATACAAAGATACATAGCTTTAAAAGTTGCATAGAAATTGTTTGTTGGAGGAAATAAAGGGAAATTTTTACAGTGACAACCTCTCTTTATGAGGATGTTGGTTATGGATAAGGCCATGGTGCCTACTCTAGCCAATATCCAGTAGTCTCTTCGGGTATATAGGGTATGTGTGACAAGATAATGAATGATGAATATATGAGTAGATAAAGCTTAACCCTGAATTCAAAATGGAGACATGAGGGAAAAAGAGTGAAAAAAATTTGGATTCAGTTAATAAACTGCGGCAAAATAACAAATGAAATAAATAAAAGAATAAACAGGTAGCTATGAGTAGGGATAAGAGTAGTAGTAAACTAGATGATGAATGAGTAAGAATATGTAACGAGCGAGATGAAATATGAAAATAAAAAAGGATGAAGAAATAGTATGATAAATACTGATAGACATAAAGAAGTGACAACGAATGGGACAAAGAAGAAGGTGAGGATAGTATAAGAGTAGAGTAATTAGATGATAAATGTAGTGCACAGCTACAAGAATAGATATTATCAGAAGAATGTCATGAAGATTTTAGCAAAGTAGAATACAATCATAGGTTTAAATGTAGAACAAGAAGTTTTAGGAAAGAATCATTCGCTAGAAGAGCACATGTCCCCAAAATCAAATTTCTTACATTTTACTAAAACTTTTTAACCAGGCGAACAAGAAGATAATAATTGAGGACCATTTTCATATCAAGTACATTGTTAGGGTACTAAAATTGAAACATCATCAATTTGGAAGGCTTTGAAGGCCATAGGGGTTGTTGAAACCAAGCAAAGAAAATAAATAAATGTAGAAATATAAAGTGTGCACGTTGACTCTTCTAGTATACAGAGTAATACATAGGCAAGATCATCTAGAACATAGCCTCTTTTTGTAATAGATGTGCAATAGATTTCATCAAAACTAGTTTATACAATGGATCATTTAGGAGGATTTATAAACCTATCAATGTATGATGGGTCTATAGACCCTGAACAATACTTGCTAACCTGTAAAATGAGATAGCAAGTTAAGGCCATTACCAATGAAGCTATCCAAAAGTCCAAGTTAGTAAAGGCACTAATCAAAAGAGCACTTGAATTCATATACCACAGAGACATTCAGTAAGAAAGTTAATAATAAGTTAAGGAATGGCTCATCACAAAGTTCAAGATAAAGAAATGTATGAGTCAGACTGTTTAGAACTTGAAAGCTATAAGACACAAGTTGGGAGGATCAGTCTATGACTATGACCATATATTATCTAATGTGATGAATAAGATAGAATTTTTTTTAACAGATAAAGACAAGGTTACATGGTTTTTCGAAGGACTACAATCCAAAATTAGGTTTGCCACTGCATAGACTCAATATGCTACTAAAGAAAATGCTAGAGCTACTATTTTGTGAGTGAAGCAAATTGAAGATTATGGAGAAGCTCTTGTCATTAATTCTAAGATTAAAAATAAACTACATGCTTAAGAGAATGGAATAATACCATGAGGCATATAAACCTAAATTGAACTTATTGTGTAAGGAGTGTGGAAAAGAAGGAAATCACAAGAATGATTGTCCTAAAAGACAAGATATAACTCTTTGAAATCTGTTAGGTAGTAGGGCATGCAAAAATGTAGTACCATGTCCTACAATTGTATTTTAAAAATCCATAGAGTTTATAATGTAATTTCTGTATGTTGAATAATTATGATGAAAATAACTATAAGGCTTTATAGAAGCTCAAGTAAGGCATCAAAAAAAATGTATTCATCATCACTACATAGAAAATGTCCTCGATGAAGCACATGATTCCAGGCCCAGAGGTTGATAAAGGTTTTGTGACCTAAGCGGGTCCATAATGTTTTCCTAGTTCACCATAATACTAACCTCAAGGTCTAGTCGATTAGACCCATCTTTCACCGAGTTAGACACCACCATCTCTGCAAACCCAGTATGTAGCACCTTGGATCTCAACCATGATGCAATAACAATAAATGAGTTAGACCCCACGAATTGTATAAAAATAGTTTATAATTAGAGATAAAACCCAATAGCATCAGTAATGGAACATTGCATAATAACAAGGAGGTTATATAAGAGGATATCAATCCAATAGAATAGGAGGTAGGGGTGGATATAGAGGAAGTTACCAAGGTGGCAGAGGTAATAAATATCAATGGCCTCCTTTGAAATGCTATTTATATGGAGAGTAAAATCATGTAAAATAAAATGATCTATTAAATCCTCAAAGACAATCTTACTGCATATACTGCAAAGTATATGACCAACATGAGATAGAAGATTGTTCTATCTTGGAAAAGTAAAGAAAGAATAAGGCCATCAAGAATGTGAATATAGTAAGTGTGCAACCTAAGGAGGATGCCTTCTTGAATGCTGTCACATGACATTAACACGTAGAAAGAGGTTTTCCTCCCTTTGAAATGCCTCAAGATCAGGGAATCTAAAAAGAAACATAGGATAGATACCTAGACCCAACTATAGAAAAAGGGTTCATGTATGAAGCTACATAGATGTTGAAAAACATCTAACATCAAGACATTACTAAAGGAGATGATGTAGCAATAGATGCTAAAATGTATGTCTAGATCATGCACACTATGCATCAAGATGGAGTTATCACTTCACTCATAGATCTTTTGAAACTTTTAAGCACACTATGTAGTGAGACATCTTATAGAACATCACAAACTTGCTACATAATTTATTGGAGTATGCACAGTGAGGCCAACAAAAGATAAAAAAGATGGTTTGATACATAAAACAAAATAAGCCCTAGGATTTAGATGCACAAATTAACATTGATTTTGCAAGATATGAATTTTCAAATGCTATCTTTGATTTTGGCAACATAGTCAACATGATTCCTAGGTCTATATGGGAGGCTATTGGACGACCGGTTCTAAGTTACATCCCAATAACTCTGAGCTTAGATGACTATGAATGAGTTAATCCTATTGGTAGATTAGAATATGTTGAAATCAAAGTCATAAAATTGACATTGTGAGGTGAATTTGAAGTCATTGACATGAAGGCAACATTAACACATTACCCTAGGTTTTATTGGTAAGAAATGGAAATACAATGGTCAAATGACCATCAAAATGGTGTAGAATAAATTAAAGGTGCACTAAGGAGATAAAGTTGTCATCATTCCTTTGAATATAGTGCACAAACCTTAAATCATTATGGTTGAACTAGATTCTCCATATGTCGCACAGGGACCCAGCTAGATGAAGGTGAATGCTAAAAAAATCAAAAATATTTTGACAGAACCAAGTGCAACTTTTTGTTTGAGAATACAAAACCTCAAGTATGATAATTACTCACTCAATAGCTGAAGACATCTAAATAGTGGAGGCACAAACTAGTAGTTACTTAACTAGTGGCAACCTAGTTTGTCATAGAAGATTGTGTGTCTATGTCTGTTAAATTCTGTACTCATTCAGAAGTTGAATTTCTCTATCAAGTAGATGATATTATGTAGGATTATATAGATTTGAATAGAGAATTAACTTTTCCTTGGAAAATATCTTCATCTATTAGTGGAGACTCGAACATGTACCTAATCAACTGGGCTCGAAGAGATTATGAACTCTAACCTATGTGAATGGTCTTTACACGTGAAAGACAACTTCCTATGTACTATGTAAATGAGGATATTGATCAGTTCATTCTACACTTACAAGTTCATTTACCTACCATTAGCTAGTGGGATAGTGGTTTGAGTTATTCTCTAAAGTGATTTGCAATGACATGGTGGGCTATTCATGAAAATGATCAAGTTGAATGGGATGATACATGGGAGCTCATGATTAGCGAGTTCTAGCTACTGCAGATCATCAAAAGTAATTGGTATTTCTTCTAAAAAGGTGAGTGTCCTAAAATTAATATTCATAAATGTGTTGAGGTCTAGAGTGAGGAATCTGTGGCACCAAAGTACTAGGTTTGCATGTTTTATTATACACTTGCTCCTTTACCATCAACATGGTATATACATCAAGATCATAGGAGGGAGACCAAGCATTGGGCATTGGTGTAAAGTGATTTCATACAAATGTTTTCTTTTGAAAATGAAAACCCTCTGGTTTATAATACACTACAAAAAATCAAACAATTCTTATGTCATGGATGCATAAAAGACTTCAACACCACAATGAAATCCATGATACAGAAGAACATAAATTCTAATCTCAATTTGGCATTATAAAGATATAAAGTGGCAAATAAATAAGAATAATCTCTTTTAGAGCCATGTCACCAAATACAAGATGAAGAAGAGGACATTGAATATTTTTATTCTCATGGTGATATTGATTTGACTGATATTTTTTGAACCTGAATGGCTAGTGGAACCAATAAAAGAAATTGATGTAGAACCTACTAAAGAAGACAAGTTGCATAACATATAAATTCTAGAATAATAAGGGAAATAAATGATACATAAATCTATTGACGAAGAAAAGTTCAATATTTACCAATAACCCATCAAAAAGTGTGTAGCAAACATTGTAACTAAGGAGGTTCCCAAATTAGTGCATATAGGTGATTACTAGATAGAAGCTAATTTTTTTGAATCTATGTAACTTATAAGAGATTATCAAGATGTATTTCCCACTAAGTTATCATAGGTCTGAGGAGTTGATCCATCTTTGGGTGAGATGCATATCAAACATAAGGAGTGCACATGACCTATAAAGAAATAGCCATAAAATCTAAATCTAAATATGAAGATGAAAATAAATGTTGAAATCAATAGAATGCAAGATTTAGGAATAATCTATCATATAGAAAAGGTAGATTAGGTTACCCCCATGGTAGTGTAGCCCAAGAAGATAGGGGAGATCAAAGTATGTGGGGATTATTGCATCCTAAATGATGCCTATGTAAATGATCTATTCCCAATTCCTTTCACATATAATGTTATGGAATTTATCATAGGACATGAAGTCTACTCTTTCATGAATGGATTCAATGGCTATTATCAAATACCCATCATCAAATAAGAAAGATCCAAAATAAAAATTTCCATGGAATAAGGATATTTTATGTATAAGGTCATGCCTTTTGGCCTTAATAATGCACATGTTTTTTTCTCTCATGCAATGGTGACTACATTTGAAGAATTCATTGATGAATTCTTAGAAGTCTATCTTGATGATTGGGTAGTCTTTTCCTTATTTAAGAACATTTGTTTAAGTTGTACCTAATTTTAGAATGATGTTGAGCTCTGTATATTACTTTGAATTTAATGAAATATCTCTTCTTTACACCTTTTGGCATTTTGTTAGGCTAGGTAGTATATAGTGAAGGCATTTCGATAGACTAGGATAAAATTATAGTTATTCTCAGTATGCCTCCACTAGTTAGTTCTATGATAGTGCAATCTTTTATGGGGCATACAAGGTACTATCATAATTTTATCAAAGGATATGCCACAATCTAATCTCCACTAGAATCTTTACTTTGCAAAAATATGAAGTTTGTCTGCATTTCAAAATGCCAAGTATCCTTCATCAAGATGAAATACTAACTGGTTATTGTGCCCATCCTCATCTTTCCAGATTGGAGCAAGCCATTTCATG
>JARHVA010000080.1:4575000-4607500 GCA_037957365.1 Torreya grandis | reverse complement strand
TCCTCTACCACAACATTCACATTATATCATGAGTGATACCCCCTTATGCATCATTGTGGCATTCACTTTGTAAAATATTCAATACTCACTTCAACTACTATGAAAAAAACAAGATAAACTCCATGACCTCAATTTATTACCCTTACATCAGTGTTTTTACATTATTGATTCAATCCATAGATCATAGGTCAAATTTTTTTGTAATCAAATACAAAATAGTCAATATGCAGTCGCTAGGGAAAAATAGTGGGTGCTAAGTAGGTTCTGTAAAAACAATGGCTTACAAGTGATATGAAATGCCCTTGTATCATTGAAATATAATTTAGATCTCAATCAGTCTAGCCCCTAGAATAACTTTACATGAACTTATATTGGCATCCAAATACATTCTTTCACAGTATGAAAGTGGTGAAATATTTTAAGGTGTGTTGGGTTTCAAGTGAGGATTAACTAGTGATTTACATAACCTACAATATAGACTTTGGTGAGATGGGGTCAGTGGAGATGGGTTTTGTGTTAACCATAAAAATTAATTAAAAAAAAAATTATCTGGTCCTATATTGATCTGTAAGTGTGTGTCTGTACCAGTGGGATCAAAATCATCCTATCCCAAATGCGATGCAATTTTTGAATTTTGAGGAGGCATCTTAAAGCAGCTTCGATTATGTTAAAGAATTACAAGGATAGATTATAATGTTTAAATTTATGCAGGGTTTGTAGAGTCGACAATGTTGAAGGTGGAAAATAAATGCAAGGAGATAGTATGACTAGACATACTTATGAGTAATAGAATGGAGGAGGGAGGCTTTTTTATGAATCCCAAGGAATCGAAGATGCTAGCCTTGTCATCAAATTAGTCTGAGAAGGTGTGGGGTTGAAGCGAGTGCAATTTTTGAAGAGTTGGGTAGGGCTCCTGCTAGACGGTTCAACATATAAAGTTTGTCTAAGATTAAACATGTCAGCATGAATTTTCCTCTGGAAGGCTCCATAGTTCACATTCTTTCTGGAAGCATTTGCTCATAATAAAAAAGATAAATTTTATTAGCTTTAATCCTGTAGGTCAACTTAAATATATTAAGGCAAAACCTTGGCTAAGTAATCAACCTCAATAAAAGATGCCACCATCTCTGATATTATAATACAATACAATATAATAATAAAATATATATTATTTAATCTAATATAATATTAAAATATATATTATATAAAATATATAATATTCATATATATTATATAATTAATATTATAGATACATAAATATTATTATATTATATAATATTTAGATATATTAAAATATTTAAATAATAACTAATATATGATATTAATAAATATTATGATATATTATATTTTATATTATATCATCATACATCGTTCTACCGAGAATCATAATGGCCTTGGATAAATACGTTATGCCCAACTGCCATGCCATCAATATCCGTTGAGCTGCTCACACAACACTTGGTGAGTTACATACCCTGACATGAATCGTAAACATTTTGCATAATTTTTTCTTATATTTTCATCTATCTTTTCAATTTGTTGGCAAAGATGTACCTTGCCATGAAGATCAATTCTTTATACATTGCGAGTAATCAACGAAGCTCAATGTTCAAAACCAGCAAGGTAAGATCGATATGTTTTCTTTAGTTTCTCAATAATTACAATCGACAAGACATTCTGAATGTAATTAATTACATTAGTCTAGTGATCATTAGAAAATTGCTTGGGCGTGGCTAAGGTTTATTTTCTTCAAATGACATAGATATTGGAGAAATTGTATTTATAGAGAATGCAATTACAAGGAGTGGTATTTACAAGAGCACAATGGGGAATGATCTCAGAGACAATTCTAGGAGCATCAACGACCGTTTAAAAAAGAGGTGATGATATCGCAAGAGATATAGTGCCTTGCTGACTCTTCTTCTCTAGAGAAAAAATAAGTTCTACATATGGTCATGTTTCAGATAAAAAAAGGGAATTGGAGTAAGTACGATGTTTGGGAACCCTGTCAGAATTTACAGTTAGATATAGAAAAATTAAGAAATGCCATGGAACTTAACTTGCTAATCATGAAAATTTTCAGATGAAGAAGATATATTTACTAATAATGAGAATCTCCCCACAAGCTACAGGGTAGATAAGTATCTAATGATACTCATAGTGCATGCACCCTGAAAACCACCTAGATAACACTTCCCTATAAACACGTGGCATTTCATGACAAGTGCCAAAAACTTCAATTTTTTAAGGCACATGTAAAATAAATTTATATATACTTTCTCACATAAAATGCTTTCGATATAATAATCTAAAAAAATTATGTTTGATTAATTTTAATGAAAATATAAACGAAGAATAAAAAGAACTGTATATGATTAATCTCTTTATACCAAAAAATGAAATATACTATCATACAAATTATTTTCAAATACTACAAAATAAAAGCCACTTTTTTATTATTATTCTCTATCAAACATGTATATATTGAAACAAATGCCTGTTGTATGGTAAAATAAGTCTTATCAGTATTGATATTCATAAAAGAACAATTTGGAGAAAGAAAAGAGTCCCCCAATTAATACAGATGAGTGTTGGAGGGAAAATCTAAAATAAAATAAGATTTTAAATTTATTTAAACAACTGTAAAGTTTAATTGGCACCAACAACTTTACATACTTTCATGTAAGTGCCTTTTAAAACATACATGCTTTCATATAAGTGCCTTTAAAACATAGAGTGGAGGGAGAATCCCCCATCATTTTACACTTTCGCTGAGTTCGAACTTCAAAATTGTATGCCTAAATTCCCAATCCAACACAGTCCACAGATATTTGTAATACGTTGCTGCTAAAAATGTTTGACGGCTATTTAATGAAATAGCCATTCTTCTACACTTATCACAAAATTAAAACCCATAAAACAAAAGATTTAAAAAAAAAAAAAAAAAACATCAAGCATGACATTTAAATTTTGAGCTTTGTTTTTTCTGGGGTAATTTTTTAACTGTACTTCTGAGACTGGGACGGGTTTTTTAATTTTTTATCGTTGGTTGCGCTGATGCATTCAGGAATTCACGAAACACCTGAGGATGCCATAAACTTTCAAATTTCTTTGAAGTGTTTACATTTAAGAGAGACTATTACTTTCGAGATAGAAGAGAAAATTCGTAAGCACAATTAAACCTATTAACATGAAAACTAGTGATAGGCTACTTGAGCTGTTCATTTTGACTATGACTTGGATGATGTATGCTGAATATACTCGTCGTTCATTTTAGTGCTTTCATCGCAACGTGTGATTTGACAGAAAAAGAATCAGCATATTAAATAAAAAGTATGATGCAGATTGTCAAATCTGATGAAGAAAAAGTCACAATTGACAGCCGATCTTTTTTGTTGGCTACCTATAACATATCTATTAACATACATATTGCCACCCACGCTGACTTCCTTCCTCAGTCTTAGTCTTATCATTTGTTCTGAACGAACATATTCTTGTGATGAGCAGCTGGATAAGGGGGTCATTGTAATCGTTAACCATTTGCGTTTACGGAACATTGTTACCATTTTATTTAATGTTACATTTTGATGTGGTTTTATAATGATGTTTTATGGTATGATGTATTATGATGTTTTGGGATTTCAATGAACATTTAATATTTGTAGTGTATAGTGATGTGTTATAATGTTGGGATAAAGTGTGTGTTGCTAAGTGTATTATCATAAGTAGGTGGATCTTTTACCTATATAAATATGTTCATATGATTGAGCCAACGAGTCAATAACCCTGAGAAAATAGATCATAATGAGTATTATATGAGATAGCTATACTTACAAAGAGAACAAGTTAGCAGGTATAGATCTAAGGATGTATTATAACGCATTTCATTCGAGAATGTTACATTATTGTAGTTTTGTGAGGAAGCTATATTTCCAGTGATTGAAATTTAATAAAAGAACATTTTTATTTTGTTATTACATTTTATTGCATTATTCTACTATGTAATTTTGTTGGTTGAATAGTCCAAGGCACCTCTTCATTGAGACCCTGAATTACGATTGCATCAGACTCACTCAAGAACTAGAATTATATAGAACCTTGATTTCAATCGTGTGAAATATATGTAACCACAACTCCTCTAGATGTTTCTTAGATATACTAACTTACACACACTCTTTTATGTATACATTTATTAAAATTTAGGTCAACATCAGAAAAGAAGTAAATAAAAGAGTTATTCCCATCAAATTGGCAAAGCAAACCCTAAACCCATATCTATATTAGATTGTGTAATAACTGTAAAAGTTACAAAGCCCAAAACTACAAAAGACACAAACGATTGTTGAGGACATAATTTGCAAACAAAATTGGCCCTTGGCTAATTATGATGTGGAAACAATAGGAACACTGCTGATTTTGACCCAATTACAAATCAAAGTTAAAATTTAGGAAAATATTATTGTGCCAGTCCCAAATCTTCTTCCTAGTTTCAAATTTTTATTTCACTGCCTAGTTTTATTCATTTCAGTCTCCCTTCCCTCTCTTTAATGTCCATTGCTTTTGCAAGCATTTCTTTATATATATATATATATATATATATATATATATATATATATATATATTATGATTATTGTTTACTTTTGCATTCCCTTAGATCCCTCTTGTGTGTATAGCTTTACCCTTTTACATATAGTGGCATTATTCATAATGTCGTGATTTCACAAAATGCATACCGTGATTTTGGTATGATAGTGAGATTTTTTATTAGTCTAATTTTTTTCTCCATTATTCTAGTTTTATAGCCTGCATAGTCTTACTTTCACTCAATACCTTATTCTCATTTATTCTTTAACAATGTATTATCCTTCAAGAAGGTGTTTTGAGGAAGTCAAATAGCTATTTTTTGACAAGTTTTGACTATTTTTGAGGCATGGAAAACCTACTTATTTTTAATAAATATACCACCAATCAAGAAGGCATTTCATAAACTTGGACTACATTGAACTATCATATGTTCTGACTTTTATCTATCTAGAAGGCACAATTTATATGATTAACTTTTCTGATTTCAGTAACATGGCATAAGTACACTATCTATGGGGCCTTTTTGACTATATTATCTCCTTCATACATGCTACATGGAATTTGGTTATTGAATGCTATGTGGACTATTTCTCTATTGAGTATTGAATGTGTAGGGATATAGTGCTCTAGTACAATATATCAATTAGATGAGGATTGTCCATTCTAACCTGTACATGGCCCTTGGAAGGGAGTTTCACCTGAATTTATAATTTTTGACTTACAATTTGGCCACTCGAATACATTGGTATCATAACCACAACTAACACATGGCAGCTCCTTATTTCTGATTGTATCATTGATTTAGGGTGTCACAGATTGATTTAAACCACATGAAGGGATTGGAGAAAATATATTGAATTTTTTTTTTGAGAGGCTCTACTTTTTTCTACTTTTGAACGTATATTTCAATATTAAAATTTTATGTGCATATAGATAAATTGTAGGAGAAGAGGTATTTTATAATTTTGCATTTAAAAAGAAAGTTTATTTTTGTAAGTGCTTTTTCAATTTTGAAGCATTTAAAAGTTTATATTGTACACAAATTTTTTAATTTCTAATAGCATATTTAAAAATTTGCATAAACTAGTATATGTAAATTTGACATAAAAATAACCAAATTTTGTAAATAAAAGAGAAATAAGGAGAGATACTCTTTACCCATTTCTTTTTATTGAAAGGCTTAAATTCAAAAAATAATAAATACTAAATATATGTGAGGTTTTATTATTAGACCAATGCTAATGATAGTGTGAATCCTTTTCATGTCCCACCTAGGTATCATGTACCATTATGCTCTCATTTGCTTTGACACATATTTCAAGTGATGTTGAGTATAAATAAAAGGTGAGCTTCTTCCATGTACCAATAGATATATAAGAAAGATGGATATCTAAAGAAGGTTAGTATATAGGTATGGTGGGATATAGAAAATGAGGCCATTTGGAGTGATAAAGAATCAATTTGGGAGTTCAAAAACTCAAAATTAAAAAAGTAAAATTTACTAAATCAAATCAATCATTCGTACAACATTAACTTGTAAAGCTAGCTTATTATAATGGTCTTAGAAACTGGAGAACATGCTCATATTTAATGATCTATGTTTTGATATTTGAGATGGGATACAGAACTAGTTGAGCCAACATGGAATGCAAAAGATATTTAGACATGGATGTAGAAAAGATAGAAATCATTGGCCTTAATGAGGGCCTTAGTCGATGAAGATGCGTTTTCTCATATTCAAGAGTGAGATATACTATGGGAAGCATTTCAAAAATTCAAAGAGTTATATAACCCCCACTCAGAGTTGGAATTTTTTTAGTTGCAGTTGAAGTTTTTCAACCTCAAGTTGAAATATGGTGATGTGATGAGATTGGTTTCAGAAATACATCCAAACAAGCATGATGTGGATGTCATGGTGTCAAAATAAACATCTATATGACCACATTGATAAAAATTCCTTCTTTCTAACTATTCAGTTTACATGGAGTCTCTACGAGAAAGCAATCAATTGAAGACTCTCACATCTGATCAATGGGTTGAAAAGATAGCAGAAAAATAAATGGCCTTTGTAAGTAAAATTGAGTCCATAGGAGAAATTATGTTCTATGTAAACTACAATTCTTCCAAAACATATAATAAGGCCATATATTCCAAAACTAGAAGAAATAATAAGTAAAACATTCAATAAGGCCATGTCTTCTAAAACGTAAGCCAATAATAAGTACAAGGAAAAAAAAAGGGAAAAGGTGTCAAAAATGAAAATCAAGGTGGTCAGAATAAAAAATAGAATGACAAGAAACATCTCTCTTATGAATGATTTGATAGAAAAGGAAACCATGAAACACAAAAATGAATGAATCCATGGATAATATTGAAACATATTGTAATAAGAAAGAGGAAATGCAAAAGAAATAAAAAAAAAAGAGTCAAACACTACTCAATTCACTAGTGAATGCTTTATTTCTAATTTAGATGATGAAACAAATAATGTCTCAGTCTGTTCACCATGGTTTGATGCTTGGGTTCTTGATGTTGGTAACACCCTACATGTGAATTATTTAAAATGCTTCTTAGAGGAGTTTTATGAGTACATTTGTGGTCCATTATTCATCACGAATAGACCAAGTCTACAACCATTGGGAAGAGGTACAATATGACTAAAGTGTCCATGACTTCCAGATTCAAAATTCTAAAATGTTTTATGCCTTCCTCAATTGAAATAAAACTTTTTGTCTCTAGTGCTCATTAGACAACAAGGCCATTCCATCTTGTTGGATCACTCCTTTTATTAATTTTATAAGAAGACATATTGTAATCACCTAAAAGTTACACTTGAGTGCTAAGAGTACTACTTGAGACCACCTATACTTAGATTAGCCTTAGGCCTATCCTAGAGCCTATTTTCACACTTATCTAGCCTTCATGTGGGACATAGGCATCCCTAGTCATCCCTACAATAGTCCCAACCCCTCCATCTTGCATCCTAGCCCTTCATTCCTTAGTTTTTACTAGCTAGACACTAGCATCATAATATGCATAGTAGTGCTACATTATGATAGTGTCCCAATATTGGTGCTACTATCCTTTCCCTACTTATGAGATGAATGATCTATTTATTTAATAATTCATATTGTTTTCCATGACAATAATGTAAAAAACATAAAAACATTTCTCATGCACCATCTTCTAGGGTTTTACTTGGGGATGGTAATCAGGGTGAAATTAGAGGGATTTCACATGCACATGAGGGATCTTATGATTCTTCCATATGAATTTCTATTATTATTTTATGTGTCTCTGAAATTAGGCTAAAAATGGAATTTTTCTTATGTTGGGAAGGGCATTCTTGATCTTGGAATGGTTGTGGGTTTGTCAACTAGGTATGATGGGAGGCTAATAACCTAGTATTGGACATTATCTACCCCTTCAGACATGTCGACAATGATTGTTTTCTATGAAGAATCATTGAAAATGGAGTTCTCTAACTATAGATTCAACTTTGACAACATTTGTTGTCAATGTTTCTAGACTCATGAACAATAGTTATCTTCCCCTAAGGTATTTTATCTTTTTTTAAGGTATTCATACAAAATTGAAGGATCATTTTAGACTTCTAAATCAGGGGTTGAGTTTGGAATAAGTCTTAATAGGTTTATAGATAGAGTGATGCCTGTTTAGAATATGTTTCACACTAGAATGAAAAATTAAACCAACCATGAAAGATTTTAGGTTATTAATCTTTCTTAAGAAGCATGTTATCCCTAATTAGGATTGTTGGTTCTCAGTCAGGGGTTGAGCTTCAAGCATGAATATTGTGGGTTTTTGTAAGCTCACATGAGTCATTACACCTATCTATAGGTCTGTACTTGATCTTAAAGAGTCATTATTAAATAGTACCTTTCAAGGCTTTTCAACAAATGTAAGAAAGAGTGTGTTTTCATGATTGAGATGAATATCAAAGAGGCTATTAGAAGTTAAATAATGATGTAGAAAGTTGTAAGGATGATAAAGGAGGGTCATCAATGCACTTTTAATACCTGACTTCTTCACAAGGATAATGAATATTATCAATCAAATGAATACATGTGGTAATACCTATAATAACCCAAATTTTCACCCTAGAAAAGTTTAGGAGACCTCAAATTTAGGATAACATGGAACTATATTTACAAATAGGTAAGCTACTACAAGAGATAGATCTCTAGATTTGAATAATCTAGCTTCTTTGATATTTATTTTAGGCTCACACACTACACTAGTCTAATCACTATTAGGGTGAAAAGGGAAGAAGGAAACATAATTAAACCTAAACTAATGAAATTTATACACTAAACATAAGTCCAAAAAATACACTTGAATCTCCACTAAGAAAGAAGACTGCAAAAACTGACTTCAACCTAATGTTCTTCTAGCATAAGTGTTTCTACATGGAACAACATTCATATGCATATCCAAAGGTGGGTGAAAATTAGGTCTAATATTAGATACTAGTAGTATCTATTACACTTCAAAACCTCACACAATGTATACAAGAGCATAATTGAATCAAGGAGAATACATTCATCACTTATCATCTAAATACACTACTTAACATACTTAAGGAATAGTTACAAAGACAAAATAATTTTTATAAATTTATTAAAAGTCAAAACAAGATTTTTAACCAAAAGGGCTTTCCCATACTAATTGTAGATCCCTCTACAATGCCAAAATGGCTTGCACATGTAGAGCATAGGAGAGGAGAGAGAAGAAGTTAAGTTGGAGAGTCACAAGGCCAAGTGTCAAGACATGGAAACTAGTTACAATGAAAGATAGTGAAGTTTAAAATAGGTCACGAAGTCATCTTAGACAAATTCCCATCACAAACATGACATCTCCTTGGAGTTGGTGTAGAGATCTTCGTGGTCTTACTTGAAATTACCTTGATGATGAGGAATCACTTGATAGTCAAGAACTACCTTTGGAATTTGTTAACACATATAATATGACTTAGGTAGTTATAAACAATATTATTAAATTATTTATACACCCCTCAACTAATGAAATTCTCTACACCACTTGTTATTCACTCCCTTAAAGATTCTCACTAGCCTTATAAGCCTGGACCTTCACACTTGTCACTTAAGTAACCTGAAATTATTCTAAGAGAATTATTATAAAGGTGTAATACAACTCATCAAGGCCTTAATTTTTATATTATCTATCAAATAGACCTCTATGAAAATCAAACAACATTTCTCATCTTCACACTAAGCAGTCACTTTGCTTTTTCACTATCCTATTCAGATTGCCTGGAAATGAATACTCTTGCAGAGGAGTTTACATACTTAAAAAATGTGAAAATGGTATATTATAAGTTATAAAACATCCCTACACACCTCCCTCAATGGATTTCATTCACCTATTCTCTTTTGTACCTGTGGAACAACTCAAATCTTGTAAAAAACATACTAGGCATATCTGTATAACTGATGATACAAAAAAAATGGATGGTGAGGAGAATGAGAGAGTCCAAAATAGATTTTAAAAAAAAATATTATAATTTCAATTTAACATTTATATATGCATATATATTCATATTTTCTCCATCAGGTTCATATAAGTGTTTTCAAAGGGTTTTTGGTCACTTGGGCTGTTAACAATGATTCATAAAAGTTAGATGTCTAACTCTCAAAATAGACCCAAAAATTTTGAATTAAGGACCCTCATAAAATAGAAATAAGTTTTTGAGGCACCATTTATTTCATTTTTACATATATGAGTTAATGAATTTGGCTTATCGAGCTGTTGTTTGCATCCTAGATAGGTCTGAGATAGACTTGGGGCAAAAATGTCTGACTTGAGTTACTTCCTATAGACTGATGGTTTTTAAAAATAATAAACTCTTAATTTAATTATATTAAACTATTTATGAATATAATATTGTCATATAAATCATTTTAGGCACCCTAAGGGTTTAGGCCTA
Source organism: Torreya grandis (assembly GCA_037957365.1). Lineage (NCBI taxonomy): Eukaryota > Viridiplantae > Streptophyta > Pinopsida > Cupressales > Taxaceae > Torreya > Torreya grandis. Next base: position 4,596,951 of record JARHVA010000080.1, on the reverse strand, counting down.
GCTCTAGGCCTAATAGACCTAGACTGTGTATGGGAGTATTTGACCACTTGAATGCCTCTGGTTTGAGACAAACCAAATGGAAAATATCATTTTTTATGAATAATTTTAAATAATTAATTTATTTAATGCCTCATTAGGACCTCCTATATCAATTCTCAATCCTTGATTATTCTTCTGGAGGCCTCAACATCTTAAATTATTAAGACTAGCTTTTAGGTTTGTCTGGACTGTATGTAGTATTTTGGTTGACAAAGTGTGATGTTTAAAAGCTAATTTAATTAAATTATTATTTTGTTTCCATACTATAATATCCTTAATATGTGGTTTTATCACTATGTGAGTGTCTTCAACATGGTCACTCCATACCTCTACTCAACAAAGAAACTACATCTTTGATGGACTTAGGCTAGTCTGCATTCTTCACATCAATCGTAGATAATAATAAAAAATTCAAGATGTTTTACGTAGGTGTTGATACATATTTGAGATTTGTAATTCATACCTATGGTTTCTTCTAAGGTCAATAGGGCCATCTCAAATTTTAGTGTATCTATTTTTACTTTGTGATTCTCTCACTCGTTACGATCATTCATAGACTAGGTGTTAGTTGTAAGTTACATTATTTAGATTAATTATAAACATGAATGAGTTGATAAAAAATCAACCATCACTTTCTCAACATTTTCTTTAACTTGCATGTTTATTTTATTCCTAGGCTACAAGAATGAAGCCATTAGGCTCACTCAGACTTCATGAACTTTCACTAACAGGTGACATTGTATGAGGAAGGGATCCCTTTAAGAGAAGTTAAGGTAAGTTCTTCCATTGTGTAACCTTATTCAATTCTAAGACTGTAGGTGTTGTTTGAAGTGATCTTCCAAAACCTAGTATTCCTTCTTATAGTCTTCTTTTCCTTACCAAAAAGGCATTGTCACTGCATACCAAGGTTTATAGCCTCTTTATGGAAATCATCATGCCTTTGCACTTTGACTACTTGTAGATAAAAACATATAGGTCTCCATTAGGTTTGACTATAGTAGACAGTTTCAATGTTTTAAAAACCTATCACACTTCTTGAAGATTGTGGAAACCTTGAATATTTTATAGGCCTTAAATCTGGTGGGTACCTATCATAGAGCATACAACTTGGCTCTCCCAAAGATCATTAACACCTCCAATACTCTATGGCATATATATTCAATAGGCATTGTGTCTATAGTAGATATAGCTATACCACGTCTACTTTGGCTAGTCAACTATACTTATTCATTAAAAAAGTAACCCTGATGATAGGCGAAACATGTCTCCATGGGTTGTATTTGTTATAATATCAAAGAAAGGTATTTTTATAGGTGAAACCTAATTCAACTATTGGTTTTCACTTAGTCATAATATCCATGTAATATTGTAGACTTCTTATCATTGCTTCACAATCACTAGTTCATCTTCAACCTATGTATTAGGACAAAAAGACCTATTTTACCTATATGGATCTCTACTTTCCATTGCCTTGTGGGTAATATTTTTATGAGGTACTAATAAAAACATTATGTTGAACTGCCCACTAGTTGATCTTAGATCTTAATAGTAGTGATTTAGTGTATCCCATTGATTGGGATAGGAAACTCTTCACCATTCATCCTTATGAGTTGGAAAGCATTATAGGAATTATAGTTGGAGCCTGTGTATTGACCAATATAGAGAGAATCAAATTTTGTGTGATTTCCTTGATTAGATTTATCCTCATCCCACATGAGGACCAAATATCCTTCTTGAAAACTTCTTGAAGAAGTTCCTTTTTCAAAAGATCTCTTTACCATTGCCTAATGGGATTCCATATATAACATGGGCTAATGACTTGTCTCTTCTAGATGCATGAGGTCAATGCATCTTATTTATATTGGCTCAATCTCCAAAATCTCAATTTGATACATTAGTTCCAAAATAAGGAACTCAAGAGAAATAGGCATTATTACCTCCTTACCATATACTAGCTTATATGGAGATTTGTTAATTAACCTCTTATAGGTGATCCTATTATCCTACATAGATAACTTCAATTTGAGATTACATAATTTATAATTATATTTAATAGTCCTCTGAATGATCTTAATTTTTTTTTAAAGTAGAATCCACAAGACCATTGCCTTGTGGATAATAGTTTTATGAGGTACTGAGAAAAAATTAGGTACTGAGAAAAAATAAGGTAATGAGAAAAAATTTATGTCAAACTACCCATGGGCTGATCTTAGATCCTAAAAAATCTATAGCATTATCATAAATTATGGTTGAAGAGACCCAAAATATGGTAATAAAACCTTCATAAAATTCTAGAACATTGATTTCATTGGCATCTTTTAATGCCACTATCTTTATCCATCTAGTAAAATAATCTATGGCAGTTAGGATCCACTTGTGTCCTGAGCTTGAAGGAGGATTAATAAGACCAATAAATTCCAATATCCATTGGATAAAGGGTTGATTCAATAAATTTTTTTGGAGAGGTAAGACTACAAGGTTTACCTTTTCAAAAAATATGGCACATTGTTTGTATTTCCTGACCCATGTATGACAATCACTAAATAAATGTGGCCAGTAATACCCACCTCTCATTATCTTATGGGTTGTGATCCTTGATAATAATATCCTCTACCATGTACATCATGAAAATTATCAAGTAACCTCTATGTTTGACCCGGTTTTATGTATCTTAGAAATATGCCATTGATATCCATTTTTAATGAAGTCCAGCTACCCTTGATGGATTAACATTCTTAAGGATGCTAAGTTATGGTCTTTTCAAGAAAGAAGGTCCTATAAAATAATTTAATGATCCATTTATCAATAGTGACTCTAATGAAGAATATGATGAGACATAGAAAGAGCACAATTAGAAGGCTCTAACAAGTAGACAAAATCTTGTGCACCTTGTGGATGATAACACCCCAAATGATGAAGATCCAATGCATATTTGAATTAAAACAATAAAGGGGACAAGGCAAGTTGAAGACTCTCATCAGGAGAGAAATGAACCCTAATACATGCCACTCAAAACCACTAATGTTTACATCATCACACAAGATGAACAGAAGATCGCCACCATAAGTGCTTACTTGTCTAAGTTAGAGCTGGCATGAATTCTAGACCTCCTAAAAGAATTTTAGGACTTGTTCCCATGTATCTACAAGGATATGAATGGAACCCACCTTTAACCTGAGAAAATGAGCATCAATCTAGTGGATGGTACAAGGCTATTCAAGAAATTCCCATATTAGATGAATCCTAATCTTTGCACCAAGGTAAAGATAGAGATTAAAGGAATGTTGGTGGCCACTGTCATCTAGTTGGTATAAGAATCTAAATGGGTGAACTTGATGGTCATCATCATCAAGAATTATGGTCACATGTGGATTTTCATCACCTATAGTATTTTAAATGCCACTTGTATTAATGATCCATTCTTGACCCCATTCATTGATGAGGTCCTGGATGGAGTCACAGACTGTGAAATCTACGCTTTCACTGATGGGTTTTTGGGCTACCATCAAGTGCAAATCAAGGAAGAGGATAATCCCAAAATAACCTTTGAAACTAAATGGGGTTATTTTTCTTACAATGTGATTCCCTTCAGACTCAAGAATGTGCTATCTGTGTCCTCCAGGGTAGTAATCACTACCTTCAGATACTTTATCCATAAGTTCTTCCAACTATATCTTTATGACTAGACTATGTATGGTACTATAAAATATCACTATGATAATATATGCCTCATGTTTAAGAGGTGTATGTAGCTTTATATCTCCTTAAATCTGAAGAAGTGCATCTTCAAAACACTATTTAGGACATTACTTTGGCACATCATCTACAAGGAAGGTTTGCTTGTTGATCTAGCAAAGATAACAATTATAATCTAGCTCTAAACTCACTCAATACAGAAAGACATTCGTGCTTATATAGGCCATTGTGGCTACTATAGGAAGTTCATTCAGAGCTATACAAACATCATAGTGCCTCTAGAGGAGATATTTCAAAAGGATGGTCCATTCTACTATGGTGAGGTGCAAGAGGAGGCCTTTGAGACACTAAATATGAAGTTGGCTAGTGTCCCAATTCTATAATTTCTCAACTAGATGACTCCTTTCCATGTCCACATTGATTCTTCAAGCTCTGACATTGGTGTCATATTGGTGCAACCAAGTAAGGGCAAGATGGACCACCCCATCTCCTTTACAAGTATAAAATTGATGTAGGTAGAGTAGAATTATACCACCATCGAGCATGAGGTGTTAGCAATGGTCTATGCCTTGTAAGAATTTAGGCAATACCTATTAATAACCCCATTTATATTCTTCACTAATCATGAGGTACTCAATTACCTTGTGAATAAGCCTATTTTACATGGGCACATATGTAGATGGATTGTTCTCTTTTAGGATTTCTAGCTCTCTGTAGTCATCAAACCTGGGAAATAGAATTTAGAGCTAGACCATTCTTCCTACATCCACTTTAGCAATGTGATTGTGTTGACTGAAGATGACATGTTAGATGTGTAGATATACAAAGTCAACACATTCATAAAGATATCATGAAGATTGTTTCTTTCTTAATATATGGGTTTGTGCCATAGACTTTATCCACTAAAGAAAAGAAATAATTTACGGTCCACACTGCCCCTTGTCATCTCATTGAGGGGGAGCTATACAAATTGAATAGGGTTGAAGTCTTATGCTAGTGTGTTTTAGAACATGAATCGGGCTCCATCCTATAGGAAGTGCATGAGGGGATTGTAGGAGGCCATTATTTTGGAGATGTAATAGTACATAAGATATTGTAGTCAGGATTATGGTGGTCAAGCTTGTTCCAAGATGACAAGGAGTATGTTAAGGCATGTGATGTATGATAGCACACCAAAAATCCCAACAACTAAGATGAGATGTCTCTCATCCCCATTCTTGCCTAGGCACCATTCAAGAAATGGGCCATTAATATTTATGGACCAATTACTCCCATAGTATGATGTAGAGGTGTAAGATACATCTTAGTGTCCATTAATTATTTCACCAAGTGGGCCAAAGATACACTGACCAAGTAATAAATAGCTATGACAACTATGTGCTTCATATGGGAGAACATCATAAGATGGTATGGGTGCTCTTTAAGTTTGATTAGAGATAGAGGTACTCATTTCCTCAATGAGATGGTGTACATCCTTCAAACTGAATTCATGCTGTCACACCATAAGACCACCCCATATCATCCCTAGGCCAATGACACAGCTGAAGCCTTTAAAAAAATCTTGGGAATATGCATAACAAAGATATGTGATGTTGGTCACAAGGATTAAGATGATCATGCTTTAGTAGTACTTCGGGCATGTTGCATGACCTAAAATCACCTAAACAAGGCTACACCATTTCAACTAGTGTTTGGTGCTGAAGTAGTTATGCCCATGGAATTCATGGTGCCCTCTTTATGCATTAAAAAAATTGGTTGCATAGATAACTAGGAATCTTTAAGCATACATTCAGAAGACTTGGATCTCTTGGATGAGAAGCATTCCCAAGCCAAATGGAGTCAGTAGGTTGAGAAAACATGCCAAAAATGGTGTCATGATAAGAACATCAAGCACAAGGAGTTGACTGAAGGAACATTAGTGCTGCTCTATGATTCTAAGTACTTCAAGCACCTAGGTAAGTTATAAATTTGGTAGATGGGTCCCTACATCATCCATCATATCTTGGAAATAGGTGCATGTAAGCTATACATGTTGTCCAATAAAATTCTCTCTAGACATTTCAATGAAAATTGATTGAATCCATATAGATAGTAGGATGGAACTCATGCCATATAAACATTGACTTCTTGGTCACTGGTTGGTTTGAAATTGAGTTGACCAAAATAAAGTTTGGCACAAACCAAACCATTCTTTTCTATTTGTGTTGTCTCTTGTATAGTGTATAGAGGTAGTGAGTGGCATGCAGTAGTCATAAGAAATTTTTATGTCAACACTTCATGCATAATTCCAATCAGATGAGTTGAGAACTTACATCCATAATTGCATGAGGTTATACATATAAGAAGTGGGTGCATGAAGCTTACCAGGTGAAAGCAAGAGAAACCAAAGAGACATGTACGTAAGATGGATAGTGTAGGGCATGTGAAGGCCTAAGAACAAACTACTCAAGTGCTACCATTTCACTATAATTATAAGAAGATGCATCAATTTCTCTGATGCTAGATCAATAAGTGGTAAGAGAAGATGCTCAACTTAGTTGAGTTCAAGGTATGAATTGAAGACGCTCAATATAGTTGAGTGCAAGGCAAACTAAAAATACACAATCTAATAGTGTGCAAGAGAACCTAAAAAGAAGTAAATTACTAAGGGGCATCAAAAGTGATTTTTATGGGGTAGGACAAGGCCAAGGCAAGATGATATACACTAAATCAACCAAGGTAAGAAGCACACCTGAAATAGGAGTGTAGATAAAGAAGAAGTGGAATAAAGAGGCTAATTCACATGCATGTGAAATGCTACACCCATTGCATCAAAGGAAACATGCACATAAGAAAGTCATCTAAGATAGCTGGCATCCACCCAAGAAGAAGTGAGAAGTTACTATTTGAACCACAAGTCACTTCACCAAAAAAACTATTAAGAGCATTCAATGAGGTAGCGGTGGCACAAAGATATGCATTTAATGCATACAAGATAGGAGATTTTTGAGGATTTTCTCATTTTTTAAGAAGATTGAGTACCTATGCCATTAAAAATACATTAATAATGGTAGTTTATAAGTGAAGGGTATAAAAGGGAAAATGATAGACATACTTAGGTTACCAAGTTTATGCTAACTCAAGGCTTAGTGCAAACTCAATGAGAAACTAGAGAGTCAAGGCAAGAAGAACCCTATCAAAATGGGTATTTGAGCAAGCTAAGCACCTTAGAGTGAACAAAAACACAGAGGAGAGAGAGTTCATTCACAGTGAAGATTGGTGTAAAGGATGGAAAAGAGAGGTTTGTGGAAAAAACCAAGTTGAACCAAGAAACTATCACTTAGGCTACCATTAGTGGCTAGCAAAGCTCGGAGCTAAGAAAATAGTCATAAACCCCATGATTGTTGAAGTATTAGTCATCATTTGAGGCTTCAACAAGCCACATCTCTTGAGGTTTAATATTAGTAGATCTATAATGGTGAAGAAGAGTAAGGAAACAAGCTCCATGTTGACGTAGCTAGAACCCAAGTGGGTAAAGATTATTGAGGAAGCATATACCACCAAAACAAAGGTATAGATAGTTGAGGCAATCAAAATCATAGTAGTATATATAGATGTGCTGACAACTATGTCCTACCAATATATACATTTTCCACTAGAGGTATTAGTAAGAGAACCATGGTGCTCCTTCTTACACGTATGCTAGTTAAAAGTGTACAACCACCAGAAGTTGATCTATTTACAAGACTTGGCACAAGACTGGATGGTAGATATAGGGTGTAAGACACCCAAAGGTGATGCCCTCTTTGATGTATTGATTCAAGATAAATTAAAATCTTCTAGTACAACTTAGCTCTATGAGTTTCCTTGCTTGGAAAAACTAGAAGAGCTCATCCAATTCCTTCTCTCGCATATCCATGAAGACCGTATATACTTCATATGAAAGCACATGAAGATCTATATGTAGATGATAAGATCGATAACCAACCTCCCAAACACTGATAGAGACATCCATTAATTGATGGATGACAATGAAGAGGTAAAACACATCACAAAGATCCTAAATTACTTTAAGGGGGCTATATATTCCCAATCAAAAAGTATGAAGACCCTGACATGAAGGTGGTGGTGCACCTTATGAGCTCAAATTTGGGTCTTGGTGGTCATAAGATAGACATGTCTAAGACATACCTCTATATGGCCTATCATATGGTGTAAGGAATCCATTTTAATATTATGCAGTTTGTTGCCAAAGAATTGACTAAGAACACACTAGAATGCCACAACACCAAAGGGACCTTTATGTTGGGATCTATCCTAATCTTTATCATGATGGAGGAGATCAGGATCCCCAATGGAAGTGAGGAAAACCTATGGGTGTTCCCAAAACACCATGAAAGTCCAATGTATAAGAACAAAGACTACACCTGCCCTACCACCTTCAACCCAAAATACAAGACTCACATAATGTATTGGTGTGAGTAGTACATCAAAGTCTTTAGACTATAGTGGTTCATTCCCTAGGTGTTTCACTACTATATCATGCACCTGACACTAAAGGATGGGAAGAAATTAAGATGTTGAATCTCCCATTTTCCTTCTCGATAGAATACTTCTAGGATGCACTCCACTAGATACCAAATGCACAAATAATGGAGATTATAGTTAAGGAACTGGATGCATAAAGATAAATAATGTGGCATATGTTCTCCCATGTAATGGAAGTGTAATATAAGATAAATAAGATGCCTTGGATCACCTAGACATCAATCTAGTCTAAGAATTCACCATTCTTAGATTCATCATTAGGCTCTATTATGTGATGAAACTAAGGAAAAAGGATTATAGTGTCAAGTCTAGCACCAAACGGAGAAGATACACCCTAGTCTAGATTAGGGATGAAGGAATCCCAACGCCCGTTGGGAAGAAAAAGTCTTTAAAGAGAAATAAAGGGGAGACCTTATAAGAAATTAAGGAGTGGATGAAGCTAAAAATCAATTTGTAAGGGGAAGCATCTATTTTAGAGTCATCTAAGAAGCACATGTACTTTGCACCAAAAGCCTCCCCCAACATAAAGGAGAAAAGAAGGGGAAGGCTCCCTCTTCAGTGCCCAAATTTATTGTATTTGAGGAAGAGGAGAAAGAGGAGCTAGAAGAAGAAGGTGTGATGGGCACCTATATTGTACTCAAGGATGAGGAGTCCTCATCAAGTAAACAAACCGCTTCCCTACCAGCTTCAATTGAGTAAACAATGTGAATGTAGAGGTTAAGAAAGCTTGGCTTTGATGAACCCAAAGAATAGAGGATGTAAAAACTAAGAGAATATAAGGAATAAATGGCTAAGGTAATGGTGTGAAAGAGGTCATATAGATGGTTGAGGCCAAAGAGAAAATAAAATAGGAGGAACACAAGGCACTGATGGAGGAAGTGAGTTAAGAAGGAGAAATTGGAAAGGATCCCAAGGAGGCAACCCATTCAGGTGCACCAATAAAAGAAGAATTGTAACACTAATGGAAGGACATAGGCTGTGACCAAGGCTATATTGATGTAGAAATAAAATTATACTATAGGTCTGAAGAGATGAAATCTAAGGGCATGTCCCAGGCTAAAATTAATCAGCTAGAGATTGAGGAAATAAGGGTGAGAGAAAAGAAATGCACCACATAAATTGCAAATAGAAAGGCCAAAAAGAGAAATCCAAGAAAGAAGAGGCATCAAGAATGACTGAAGTAGAGAAGGCCAAGAAGAGCAAGAGAGAAGAGGAAGTATCCTAGGAAGAAAGGGAATGCATGTTAGAGGAAAGGGAGAAGAAGAAGGGTTTCTCTAGTGCAAAACTCAAGGAAGAGAAATTACTAGAAATAGTGCCTAACACCTCCACCAAGATAACAAAGAAAGCTACACAATAGACATAGCTCAAATCTAAAGGGGTACCTAAAGATAAAGGTGATACTAGAACTTTGAAGAAGTAAATGGAGCAAATATGGCCATGACAAGAAGAAATGGATGAAGGGAAGAAGTCCATAAAAGAACCCCTACAAGAGCAACATGATTGTAGGTCTAGCACTGAAGAAAGAGAAGGAGAAGATGAGTAGAGGGAAGGGGAAAAGATGAAGATGTTGGTTCAGGCACTAGTACCAATGAAGAAGAGAACCTGGGTGATGATGTAGAATATGAGCTCATAAATAGGAATAGGGCACAACAAGATTTCAAGGATGATGACGGCTTTTACATGATTGATTGGATGCCTCTAAGGACTGTTATGACTTTAACATGTCACCAGGTCTCTCAAGTATTGTAATACTACATGGATGAGCCTAAATCTGAAGTTATAACAAAGGAAATATAGTGCATCAAAAAGCTAAACGAAGGGTATATTTACCACCTTATGAATCCCTATGATATGAACCCCATGTGCTAATCAAGATGGCATCCTCAGTGGCATGTAAGAACATCATCAATGATGTTCATGCTATTAGCTAGAGGAAGATAGAAAAAGACATGGAAAAAGAGATTGAGACAATAAAGCTCAAACTCAAATAGCTAATAGAGTGCATGGAAGAGGTAAAGTCATCCCTCCTAGATGGTGTGGATACCTCTGGAATGAAGGAATTTGATTACATCTACACACTCATATAGAAGATGATATTAAGTATGAGGCTTGTGCTCAACGAGAAACAAGACCCCTAAGAGACCTTACAAGGAGAGTTAAATAAAAAGATGGACATGGTCAAAGACCTCTTCATTGAACTTGAAGAGGGCACCAAGGAAGTAGACAAAATATTTTGTAACTTCAACAACTAGGTAGAAGTCATCAACATGTACCTTAAAAAGGCAAAGGAGGAGAAGGATGCTTTGTTCCAACACTCCTTCACGGTAACTAGGATTCAGCACATGTAGGTGATGGCCAAGGTCAACTACCTTAGTTCTCAATTGAAGACTTAGGAATAGGAATTGGAGATAGTCTTTTATGCCTTCCAAATAAAGGCTGGTGAGCAGAGGGAGATATTAGATGGTGGGGTGAAGTGCATGAAAGAAAGTATTGAAGCTTTTAAAAAGGTGTTAGAAAGCATATACTTACTTTCTCTCAAGGCTATATCCATAGAAGTAGATGACACCATTTAATATATTACGGGTAACATCTAGGGTTTTAAAAATTTGAAGGAAAACTTGAGATAGTGTACACCTAAGTTTTGTACACCTAAGGTGCTTAAAGACTAGTTTAAGATGGGATAGAAATTTTGTATGGGATAAATGTTGGGCCCCATTTTGATAAAATATGTGGACTATTCCAACTATATAAATCTAATCATGAGGTGACCCATTGATTTGTCAGTCTTCTTTGTATACATTTTGGCACCAGCTAGAGAAGTCCCCATCGATCATGTGCTAGTTGGTGGGTAGCTACATAACACTAACTTACATGAAGACATCCCTACCAAGACTTAGATGTAGGAGATAAAGAAGTATGAATGTTAGAAAGTGGATTACGTGAGATAAAAACCCCTCAATGATAGATTAACATATGGTAAGTGCTTGTCCACCCTAGATAGTGTAGCGGAGGTGGCATACTCATGATAGCTCAACACTCGGCATGCATCCATTTGACCTCATATAAGATGCCCTATTGGCTATAAAATAAGACTTGTTTTGAAGAAGAAAAGAGGATATTGAGCTTAGTAAATCTCTGATGAAATAGAAAGTGAACCATTAATATGTCTTAGTATGCATATAATAGCTTAGAGATTGGAATGTATAGTCCAAGCTCGCATGTGAACCACTGGGCATGAATAGAGATAACAAGCGTATATGCTCTATTTATTTGTATTAAACTATATTACTAAACTATAATTTAATAAGGAATTGAAGTATTTATTCTTGCATTATAATTTACATAATTTGGTGCTTGTGAGTTAGTTTCATTTGAGTAATGCTATAGCTATTATTTGAATGTATTATGAAATAAATGTTCATCATTGGTCACTAATGGAATATTTATGCCATATAGTGACCTCAAATCACTTATAAAGTTACTAAGTGTTAGAACCAGAAGACACCAAGGTTCCAAGACCCACACCTATAACACTACCCTGAGAATGAGTCCCTAAACTTTATCCCTCCTAATGATTTACATCAGAAATTGAATGACCTTTAACCTACTACTCAATATCTGGTACCTATAAGAGCTCCGTCTAGCTAGAAATGTACTGGTATGTTAGGACTTATGCTCTTACAAAGGTTTGTGCCTAGTGATCTTCTTTTAAAGGACCTAACATTGGATGGCCATCTAAACCCCTCTAACTAGTGTCCAAGTCCCTTTGAACCCCAAGTTGTACCATGATTCAACTACCCTAATGTAAGCCTAGTACCTTCATTGTTGTGCTTTAGATGAGTACACAATGCTTGTATCTTTTGTGAAATTGATGATAATGCCATAGCATGATTAAATGTTATGCATTATACCTCACTATCCTTGTGTCTAGCTCCACCAAGTCTAGAGCTGACTTGGCTTGACAGCTAAGTGGATGACCAAGTATAAAATCTAGACTAGTGATCTTTTCTAATAAAGTATCCAAGATGTTGCCAATATATGTTCTATTCATAATGTTACTTAAGATAATGTGGCTATCAGACGACTGTAAGAAGGCATAATCGGTTATGGAAGATCACTTCAAACAACACCTACATTCTGAGAATTGAAGAAGGTTACATAATGGGAGAACTTACCTTAAATTCTCTGAAAGGGATCCCTTCCTCATACAATGTCACCTGTTAGTGAAAGTTCATGAAGTCTAAGTGAGCCTAATGTCTTTGTCCTTGTAACCTAGGCATAAATAAACATGCTAGTTCAAGAAAAGGATGAGAGAGTGATGTTTGAATTTTTTTCAACTTAGTCAAGTTTTTGATGAAAAAATTCAGACAATCATAGTGTTATCAAACCCAAATTAATCTAAATAATGTAACTTACAACTAACATCTAGTCTATGAATGATGGTAATGAGTGAGAGCATCACAAAGCAGAAATGGATACACTCTAGTTTGAGATGGCCCCATTGACCTCAGAATAAATCAAAGGTATGAATGACAATTCTCAAACATATATCGACCCATAAATAAAACATCTTGACTTCTCTGATGATTATCTATAGTTGACGAGAAGAATGCAGACTAACCTAAGTCCATAAAATATGTAATTTATTTGTTGAGCAGAGGTATGGAATGACCATATTGAAGACACTCTCATAGTGATACCACATATTAATTATATTATAATAAGTAAATATAATAATAACTTAATTAAACAAGTTTTTAAGCATCACACTCTTTCAACTAGAATACTGCATACAGTCTTGACAAACCTAAAAGTTAGTCTTAATATTTTGAGATGTTGATGCCTCTACAAGAATAATCAGGGCTTGAGAATTGATACAAGAGGTCATAATAAGTAATTAAATACATCTATAGTTTCAAAATTTTCATAAAAATAGGGTAGGTTCCCTCTGGTTTGTCTCAAACCAAAGGCACTCAAGTGGTCAAATACTCACATACATAGTCCAGGTCTATTAGGCCTAAAATTAGGCCTAAACACTAGGGTGCCTAAATTGATTTATATGACCATATTATATTCCCAAATATTTTAATATAATTCAAGGGAGAGTGTATTATTTTTAAAAACCATCATAGGAAGTAACTCAAGTTGGACATTTTTACCTAAATCTATCTCAGGTCTATCTAGGATGCAAACAAGAGCTCGAAAAGCCAAATTCATTCACTCATATATGTATGAATGAAATACATGGTGCCTAAATAAATTATGGATATTTTATGAGTTTACTTAACTCAAATTATGTGGATCTATTTTGAGAGTTAGACATCTAACTTTTATGAATCATTGTTAACAACCCAAGTGACCTAAAACCCTCTTAAAACACTTATATGAACCCAATGGAGAAAATATGAATGTATATGCATTTATAAATGGTAAATTGACCTTAATTTTTTTTTTATCCATTTGGGACTCTCCCAATCTCCTCACCATCCATTTGTTTTATATCATCACTTTTACAGATAAGACTAATATGTTATTTACAAGATTTGAGCTGTTTCACAGGTGCAAAAGAGAATAGTTGAATAAAATCCACTGAGGGAGGTGTGTAGGTATGTTTTATAAATAATAATATACCCTTATCACCTTATTTAATAATGGAAACTCCTCTGCAATATTATTCATTTGCAAGCATTCTGAATAGGACAGTAAAAAAGTAAAGTGACTGCTTAGTGTAAAGATGAGAAGTGTTGTTTGAGTTTCATATAGGTCTATTTGATAGACCATAGGAAAAATAAATCCTTGATTATGTGTGTTAAACCTTTACTACAATTCTTTTTGAACAATTTCAGGTCACTTAAGTGACAAGTGTGAAGGTCTAGGCTTATAAGGCTAGTGAGTAGCTATAAGGGAGTGAATGACAAGTGGTGTGATAAGTGGTGCAGAGAATTTCATCAATTGAGGGGTGTATAAGGGATTTCATAATACTTTTTATAACTTATTAAGTCAGATTATATGTGTTAAAAAATTCCAAAGGTAGTTCTTGACTGCCAAGTGATTCCTACAGGAAGATCTATACACCAACTCCAAGAAGATGTCATATTTGTGATGGAAATTTGTCTAAGAATACTTCATGACCTATTTTCCACTTCATTATCTTCATTTTCACTAGTTTCCATGTCTTGACACTTGGCCTTGTGACTATCCAACTTCACTTCTTCTCTCTCCTCTCATATGCTCTACATATGCAAGCCATTTCGACATTATATAGGGATATACAACTGGTATGATGAATCCCTATTGGTTTGACATATTTTTTTGTATTTATTTATAAAATTGATTTTTTCTCTATAACTATTGCCTAAGTATGACAATTAGTGTATTTAGATGACAAGTGATGAATGTATTCTCCTTGATTTAGTTATTCTCTTGTATACATTGTGTGACTTGTAACATCTCTTCTAATAGGTATCATGAAGTGTATGTCTTTGTTACATGTTTTTTGAAGTGAAAAAGATACTACTAGTGTCTAATATTAGACCTCATTTTAACCCACCTTTGGATATGCATAGTAATGTCACTCCATGTAGAAACACTTATGCTAGAAGAACATTGGGTTGAATTCAGTTTTAGTAGCCTTCTATCTTAGTGCAAATTCAAGTGTGTTTTGTGGACTTATGTTTTTTGTATCAATTTCATTAGTTTATGTTTATTTATGTTTCATTATTCCCTTTTCACCCTAATAGTGCTTAGAATAGTGTATTGTGTGTGCCTAAAATACAGGTCAAGGAAGCTAGATCTTTCAAATTTAGAGATCTATCTCTTATAGTAGCTTACCTATTTGTAGAGATAGTTCCATGTTATCCTAAATTTGAGAATGTATCCTTAACTTCTCTAGGGTTAAAATTTAGGTTATTATAGGTATTACCACATGTCTTCATTTGATTGACAATATTCATTGTCTTTGTGAAGAAGCCAGGTATTAAAAGTGTATTGATGACCCTCCTTTATCCTCCTTACAACCTTATACATCATTATTTAACTTCTAATAGCCTCTTTTATATGCATATCAATCATTAAAACACATTTTTTCTTACATTTGTTGAAAAACCTTGAAAGTTACTATTTATTCTTCATCATGACTCTTCAAGATCAAGTAAAGATTTACAGATAGGTGTAATGACTCACAAGAGCTTACACAAACCCATAATATTCATGATTGAAGCTCAACCCCTGAATTAGAACCAACAATCCTAATTAGGGATAACATTCTTCTTAAGAAAGATTAATAACATGTAATCTTTCATGGTTGTTTTAATTTTTCATTCTAGTATGAAACATATTCTAGACAGGCATCACTCTATGTAAAAACCTATTAAGACTTATTCCAAACTCAACCTCTAATTTGTAAGTCTAAAATGATCCTTCAACTTTGTTTGAGTACCTTAAAAATGCTAAAATACCTTAGGGGAAGATAACTATTGTTCAAGAGTCTAGAAACATTGACAACAAATGTTGTCAAAGTTGAATCTATAGTTAGAGAACTCCATTTTTAGTACTTATTCATTGAAAACTAGCACTGTAGACATGTCTGAAGGGATAGATAATGTCCAATATCAATTTATTAGCCTCTTATCATGCCTAATTGATAAACCCATAATCCATTCCAAGATCAAGAATGCCCTTCCCAACACAATAAAAATTCTATTTCTAGCCTAATTTTAGACACACATAAAATAATAGAAATGTTTTTATGTATTGTGCATCACTTTCATGAAAAACAATATGAATAGTTAAATAAATATATCATTCATCTCATAAGTAGGGAAAGGATGGTACCACAAATATTTGGACACTGGCATAATGTAGCACTACTATGCATATTATGATGCTAGTGTTTAGCTAGTAAAACACAAGGGAAAAAGTGCTAAGATACAAGATGGAGGGGTTGGGATTTCTTTAGGGATGACTATGGATGCCTATGGCCCACATGAAGGCTGGATAGGTGTGAAAATAGGCTCTAAGATAGGTCTAAGGCTAATCTAAGTATAGGTGGTCTCAAGTAGTACTCTTAGCACTCAAGTGTAACTTTTAGGTGATTACAATATATCTTATTATAAAATTAATAAAAAGAGTGATCCAACAAGATGGATTGGCCTTTTTTTCTAATGATAAATAGAGATGGAAAGTTTTGTTTCAATTGAGGAAGGTATAAAACATTTTATAATTTAGAATCTAGAAGCCATGGACACTTGAGTCATATTGTACCTCTTCCCCATGGTTGTAGACTTGGTCTATTTATGATGAGTAATGAACCATAAATGTACTCATAAAACTCCTCAAAGAAGTATTTTAAATAATTCACATGTAGGGTGGTACCAATATAAATAACCCAAGACTCAAACCATGATGACCTGACTGAGGCATTATTTGTTTCATCATCTAAATTGGAAATAACACATTCACTAGTGAATTGAGTAGTGTTTGACTCATTTGTTTGTTTATTTTACATTTCCTCTTTCTAATTACAATATGATTCAATATTATCCCATCGATTCATGCATTTTTGTGTTTCATGGTTTTCTTTTCTATCACATCATTCATAATAGAGATGTTTCTTATCATTCTATTTTTCATTGTAACCACCTTGAATTTCATTTTTGACACCTTTTCCCTTATTTATTTTTGTACTTATTATTGCCTTATGTTTTGGAAGACATAGCCTTATTGGATGTTTTACTTAGTATTTCCTCAAGTTTTGGAATACATGACCTTATTGGATGTTTTGGAATAATTTTACTTTACATAGAACACAATTTCTCCTGTGTACTCAATTTTACTTCCAAAGGCCTTTTCCTTTTCTGCTATCTTTTCAACCCATTGATCAAAAGTGAGAGTCTTCGACTAATTACTTTATTTTAGAGACTCTATGTAATTTGAATAGTTGGAAAGAAGGTATTTTATCAATGTGGTCATATATATGTTTATTTTGACACCCATGGCATCCACATCATGCTTGATTGCATGTATTTCTGAAACCAATCTCACCACATCACCATATTTCAACTTGAGGTTGAAAAACTTCAACTTCAACTAAAAAATTTCCAACTCTAAGTGGGGTTTATATAGCTATTTAAATTTTTGAAATGCTGCCCATAGATTATCTCACTCTTGAATATGAGAAAACACATATTCATTTACTAAGGCCCTCATTAAGACCAATGCTTTATAGCTTTTCTACCTCCATGTCTAAATATATTTTGTTTTCCATGTTGGCTCAACTAGTTGTGTATCCCATCACATATATCAAACAATATATCATTAAATATGAATACATTCTCCACATTATAAGACCATTATAATCAGTTGGCTTTACAAGTCAATGTTGTACCAACGATTGATTTGATTGAGTAAATTTTGTTTTCTTACTTTTGAGTTTTTGAAACTCACAAATTGAATTCTTATCACTCTAAATGGCCTCCTTTTCTATATTCCACCATACCTATATACCAAACTTCTCTAGATAGCCATCTTTCCTATAAATCCATTGGTACGTGGAAGAAGCTTACCTTTTATTTATACTCAACATCACTTGAAATATGTGTCAAAGCAAATGAGAGCATAATGGTACATGGTATATAAGTGGGATATGAAAAGGATTCACACTATCATTAGCATTGGCTTAATAATAAAATCTCACATATCTTTAGTTTTTATTGATTTTAGAATTTAAACCATTCAATAAAAACAAGTGGGTAAAGAGTAGCTCTTCTTATTTCTTTTTTATTTACAAATTTTGGTTATTTTATATCAAATTTATATACACTAACTTGTTCAAATTTTTCAGTTTACTATTAGAAATGAAGAAATTGCTTACAATATGAACTTTTAAATGCTTCAAAATTGAAAAATCACTTTTTAAAAAAAAAAATTTTGAATGAAAAATAATAAAATACCTCTTCTCCTACAATTTGTCTTATATGCACATAAAATTTTAATATTGGAATATGTGTTCAAAACCAGAAAAAAGTAGAGCCTCTCCGAAATTAAATTCAAAATATTTTCTCCAATCCCTTCATGTGGTTCAAATCAATGTGCCACACCGTAAATCAATGATACAATTAGAAATAAAGAGCTGCCATGTCCTAGATGTGGTTATGATACCAATGTATTGAAGTGGGCAAATTGTAAGTCAAAATTTACAAATTCAGGTGAAACTCCCTTTCAAGGGCCATGTACAGGTTAGAATGGACAATCCTCATCTAATTGATATATTGTACTAAAGCACAATATCCCTACACATTCAATACTCAACAAAGAAACAGTCCACATAGCATTCAATAACCAAATTCCACGTAGCATGAATGAAGGAGATAATATAGTCAAAAAGGCCCCATATATAGTGAACTTATGCCATGTTACCGAACTCAAAAAAGTTAATCATTTAAATTATGCCTTCTAGATAGATGAAAGTCAGAACATATGATAGTTCAATGCAGTCCAAGGTTATGAAATGCCTTCTTGATAGCTGGTATATTTATTAGAAATAAGTAGGTTTTCCATACCTCAAAAATAGTCAAAACTTGTATTCAAATATTTTTTTAAAAAAAAGAGCAGCCATTTGTCCTCCTCAAAACACCTTCATGAAGGATAATACGCTGTTAAAGAACAAATGATAACAAGTTATTGAGTGAAAGTAAGACTATGCAGGCCATAAAACTAGAATAATGGAGAAAAGAAAAAATTAGACTAATAAAAAATCTCACTATCATATCAAAATTGCGTTATGCATTTTGTGAAATCACGATATTATGGATAATGCCACTATATGTAAAAGGGTAAAGCTATACACACGAAACATCTTGAGGAGTTACGGTTACATATATCTCACATGATTGAAATCAAGTATCTATATAATTCTAGTTATTGAGTAAGTCTGATGCAATCGTAATTAAGGGTCTCAATGAAGAGATGCTTTGGACTATTCAACCAACAAAATTACATAGTAGAAAAATGTAATAAAATGTAATAACAAAATAACAATGTTCTTTTATTAAATTTCAATCACTGAAAATATAGCTTCCACACACAACTACAATAATGTAACATTCTCGAATGAAATGCATTATAATACATCCTCATATCTATGACTGCTAACTTGTTTTCTTTGTAAGTATAGCTATCTCATATAATACTCATTATGATCTATTTTCTCAAAGTTATTGACTCGTTGGCTCAATCATATAAACATTTTTATATAGATAAAAGACCCACCTACTTATTATAATGCACTTAGCAACACACTCACTTCATCACAAATTTATAACACATCACTATACACTACAAATATTAAATGTTCATTGGAATCCTAAAACATCATAATACATCATACCATAAAACATCATTATAAAACCACATCAAAATGTAACATTAAATAAAATGGTAACAATGTTCCGTCATCCAATAAAAATTTTAAACACAAACGGTTAATGATTACAATGACCCCTTTATCCAGCTGCTCATCACAAGATTATGTTCATTCAGAACAAATGATAAGACTAAGACTGAGGAAGTTAGGGCGGGTGGCAATATGTATGTTAATAGATATGTTATAGGTAGCCAACCAAAAAGATCGGCTGTCAATTATGGCTTTTTCTTCATCAGATTTGACAATCTGCATCATGCTTTTTATTTAATATGCTGATTCTTTTTCTGTCAAATCACACGTTGTGATGAAAGCACTAAAATCAATGACGAGTATATTGAAATACTTTGAATAATTTCCACAACACGGGGATTATCAAAATGCATGATCCAAGTCATAGTCAAAATGAACAGCTCAACAGCCTATTACTAGTTTTCATGTTAATAGGTTTCTTTGTTCTTTATCTGGTAAGTGCTTACGAATTTTCTCTTTAACTTGAAAGTAATAGTCTCTCTTAAATTTTATTTGTTCTTTTGTTTTAAGGGTTTTAATTTTATGATAAATGTAGAAGAAGGTCTATTTCATTAAATAGTCATCAAATATTTTTAGCAGCAACGTATCAATTATCTATGGACTGTATTGGATTGGGAATTTAGGCATACAATTTTGAAGTTCGAACTCAGCGAAAGTGTAAAATGATGGGGGGATTCTCCCTCCACTCTTTGTTTTAAAGGCACTTATATGAAAGTATGTAAATTGGTTGGTGCCAATTAAACTTTACAGTTGTTTAAATAAATTTAAAATTTTATTTTATTTTAGATTTTTTCTTCCAACACTCATCTGTATTAAGTGGGGGACTCTTTTCTTTCTACAGATTGATCTTTCTTATTTTACCATACAACCGGCATTTGTTTCAATATATATATACATGTTACATGTTTGATAGAGAATAATAATGAAAAAGTGGCTTTTATTTTGTAGTATTTGAAAATAATTTGTATGATAGTATATTTCATTTTTTTGGTATAAAGAGATTATATAGAGTTTTTTCTTCAAAATATTTTAAGTTTGGGTCATTAAATGTAATCAAATAAATATTTTTTAGATTATTATATTAGAAGCATTTTATGTGAGAAAGTATACATAAATTTATCTTACATGTGTCTTGAAAAATTAAATTTTTTTGCACTTGTCATAAAATGCCAAGTGTCTATAGGGAGGTGTTATCTAGGTGGTTTTCAGGGTGCGTGCACTATGAGTATCGTCATGGACTTATCTACCCTGTAACTTGTGGGCAGATTCTCATTATTAATAAATATATCTTCTTCATCTGAAATTTTTCATGATTAACAAGTTAAGTTACATGGCATTTCTCAGTTTCTCTATATTTAACTGTAAATTCTGACAGGTTTTCCAAACATCATACTTACTCTAATTCCATTTTTTTATTTGAATCATGACCATATGCTGAACTTGTTTTTTCTCTAGAGAAGAAGAGTCAACAAGGAACTATACCTGTTGTGATATCCTCGGTGATGACAATGTAGAAGAAATGACTGAAGACACTGTATCTTTATTAAACGGTCGTTGATGCTCCTAGAATTGTCTTTCAGATCATTCTCCACTGTGCTCCTATAAATACCACTCATTGCAATCACATTCTCTATAAGTATAATTTCTCCAATATCTATGTCATTTGAAGCAAATAAACCTTAGCCACGTCTAAGCAATTCTATAATGATTACTAGACCAATGTAATTACTTACCTCCATAATGTCTCGTAGATTGTAATTATTGAGAAACTAAACAAACATATCGATCTTACCTTGCTAGTTTTGAACATTGAGCTTCTTGGATTACTCGAAATGTATAAAGAATTGATATTAATGGCAAGGAACATCTTTGGCAACCAATTGAAAAGATAGATGAAAATGTAAGAAAAAATTGTGCAAAATGTTTACGATTCATGTCAAGGTATGCAACTAACCAAATGTTGTGCGAGCAGCTCAACAGATGTTGATGGCATGGCAGTTGGGCATAACGTATTTATGCAAGGCCATTATGATTCTCAGTAGAACGATGTATGATAATATAATATAAAACATAAATATAATATGTCATAATATAAAATATTTTTTAATATCATATATTAGTTATTATCTAAATATTTTAATATATTTAAATATTATATAATATAATAATATTTTTGTATCTAAAATATTAATTATATAATATATATGAGTATTATATATTTTATATAATATATGTTT
>JARHVA010000080.1:4565000-4567500 GCA_037957365.1 Torreya grandis | reverse complement strand
TAGAGGGCTTATATCATACACATGCCCTAATTTTAGGGTAGTTATGGCATCTTTTATTGACTATTTTCTATTTGATTATGCAAATAATTGACATCCGATGTGTGGATATGTTATGTGGATCAAAAAATAATATAATGACATTGTTGTGGGGGAAAAACATTGAGGTTATAGAGCTTATCTTGTTGTTTACATTGTGGTTAAAGTGAGTACTAAAGATTTTAAAAATTACATGCCACATATATGTATAAGGAGGCAATGTGCATGATACAATGTCCCTTCTACTACCAAGTCCAAATCACTACATGTTATTGCTTTCTAGACTAACAATAGTTAGGCCAAGATTATAAATTTAGTCTCGTAATTTCTAATTTCTAATAATCTATGAAGCCTTGAGCCTATCATCTCAGATGTAGGGTCAAGAAGTGGAGATTTGTATAGCTTAACATATGTATAGATTGGTCTTAGAAGACCAATCGCTATGTTTGGCATTATTGGTCTTAAAGATCTCTCCACATAACACCATCATTGATATGGGATAAAAGACTTGAGAAAGACCTAGATCTCAAGTTTT
This sequence comes from Torreya grandis, assembly GCA_037957365.1. Taxonomy (NCBI): domain Eukaryota; kingdom Viridiplantae; phylum Streptophyta; class Pinopsida; order Cupressales; family Taxaceae; genus Torreya; species Torreya grandis. The sequence continues at coordinate 4,566,929 of JARHVA010000080.1, read as the reverse complement.
CTAAAGTATCCATAACTTGTTAATAAATCCATTATGGAGGACATGCTTTTAATAGTTGTATTATCATTGATAGAATCCCAAATTACACCTAGGCCTAGTCATGGATTTGGTCCTCCAAAGGCCTCAAAAGTCATATCCCTATTTCTATAATCAACTTTACCTCTAGCATAGCATATGTCAAATCCGGTGTGCTTTAAATTTAAGTTAAAACAATACACCGTGGAAACATAAAATTTGAGTGCTAGGATTGGTATATACAACATGATTAATTCAATTTTGTAGATTAGTGGAAATGCTATGCCTTGTTTACTCATTCATAGGTGTTATCAAACTTTCCTAACTTGTGCACACCTATCATCAACCTCTTTTAACTTGTGTATCTTTTTTCCAAGTGTTGACTGCTTCTTAAGAGATTTGGTTAGCTATTATTACATGGTAATTGAGTTCAAAATTTATATAAATATGATATTAATATTATTATAATATTTATATAATTATCTTATATAAATAATTTAAATAATAATACTATATAATATCTAATATTAATATATATTACATATTAATTTAAAACCATATAATATATTATAGTATTATATTAAAATATTATAATTAAAATTACAAGATACACCAAAAGGGATGTAATTTTGTGTTTTGGTAATTTACATGTTTATCAAGTAAAATAATGTAAATCAATAATTGTACCTTACTCAAAACCTATAACCAATGACCCCATCTCATGTTTTTTGCACAAAGTGGTAAGCAACAATAGTCTTATATTTTTGTGGAGGTGATAGTGGGAAAAGATGTTGTGTATTACTTGATATGATGTGGCAATTAACTATGTAGGAAGGAAACATTCCATTTCATAGTGAGCTTGAACAATGTAAATATGTTTTAGGTGATATCATATAAAAAAAGGGGCCCATTGTGTACACCAAAGATGTAATTACATGGACTAAACACATTGTAAAGGTGTTCACAAATGGGTAAGGTGTGTGTGTGTGTGTGTGTGTGTGTGTGTGTGTGTGTGTGTGTGTGTGTGTGTGTGTGTGTGTGTGTGTGTGTGTGTGTGTGTAACGGACATGTTTTAAATCAATTATGTTTTCATACTATATTTACTATATTGATTTCCTAGGAAACAAACCACAAGACCTACATCATCTTTCACTTATCTAAGACTTTTTCTAAAACTAGTAAAGGTCCCTTGACTAGAATAATAAATAAAATGTCTACTAAAGTATCTAGTATGGCATGGCCTGGTAAAAGAGACCTTAGAGGAAGCATTTAATGTTTCCTTTTTAGGAGAGGTTGTGTGCACATGCACCCCACCTAATGTTAGAAAGCCATGTCAAATGACCCATCAACAAACTGACATTATAAAGAGGGTAATAGTAGGATTATTTCATAATTTATCTATCATTCTAGTATGTTAGGCTTCCTTTATGGTTATCCCACCTCATTACAATCTTGAAATACTCATCAATATATTGATGCTAGGAGGGCCAAATATGAATATCAAAACTTCTTATTAGATTTTAACTTGACACTTTCTCCTTAATGCTTCTCCCAATTGGTTTCTTGCTTAAAACACACATCAACAGATTGGTGCTAGAAGGAGGGTCTCTTTAGGATATTTTGATCTATCACTTATCTAGTCTTATGGCCATCCTTTATGCTTCTTCCAACTTGTTGCATGCTTGAAACATATGTCAACAGATGGACACTAGAATGATAGCCTACTACAATATTTTAGATTAATGCATTTTTATGATCTTGTGCCCACCTTTTTACATTTCTCATAATTTGTTGTATGCCTGAAAAACAAACCAAAAAGATTCAAACCTGGGATAATTTTAAGAAAGGAGTTTATCTTGTTTCTTACATTGTGCTTAAGGAGTTTATCTTGTTGCTTACATTGTGGTTGAAGTG
>JARHVA010000080.1:3840000-3850000 GCA_037957365.1 Torreya grandis | reverse complement strand
CAGTGATAGGTCTTAAAATGTTACTTTTTAGCATTGAATAGATAACTTCTTGAGCTCTAACTATCATTTTTACCTTTAGGACCTCCAATTGAGAATATATAACTTATATCACATCTAAATAATCAAATTACACATTTTCATGCTGATACGATATTAAAATCCACCCAAAATTACATTTTCACTATTGTTTAAGAGCATGGAAACACTGACAACAAATGTTGTCAGAGTTGTAGTTGTGGTTATAGAACTCTAATTTTGATGCTTCCTAACTGGAAATTGACATTGTTAACATGTTTTAGGTTAGATAATATCCATTAATATGTTCTTGGCTTCCCAACATGTTGATCGATAAACCCACCACCCATTTTAGCCTCAATGATGTTCATCCCAATACAAGAAAAATGCAATTTTTTATCCTAAATCTAAACACACATAAAATGAAACTTTTAAGTCATTTACATGAACCATAATATTTATCCCTTACTTCTTTAATCCCTCTAATCACACCCCATAATACTCAAGTGGAACCTTTAATATCAATACATGGCACAAGTTGCAGTGACAGACCCTAAAATATAGATTTTTAACATTGAATAGACAATTTTTTAAGCTACATCTACCATTTCTACCTATGGGACCTCAAGTTGAGAATATATCACTTTGATCACATCTAGATAATCAAATTACACATGTTCCCACCACCATGATGTTTAAATCCACCCAGAAGTACATATTCATTACAATTTAGGAGTGTCGAAACACTATGTATTTAAAAAGATAACTTCTCTTAGCTTGAAGAATATGGAATTCTTTACTAACAGTGCCAACCACTTGAAGGTGGAACATTATTTGACACCATTAACCTATAAAAAATTGTTAGTTAGTAATTAAAAAAGAAATTTATATGTACTACCTAGAAAATAAAAAATATTTTATAAAATTGATTATATCTACATTTGAAAAGTCAACATACCTATGTATTTCAATCCATTGAAACACTAGGATCTATTCTAACCTTGATAGTTTCAAGAATAGCTTCATGGTTTGACTCCTAAACATTTCATAGATATATGTTTTATGGCATTCCATGATATTTTTACAATTGAATATTCATTTCAAGAATCAAATTTAAATAGTGTAGTATCTTCATATGCATTTAAACTCTTCAAACAACCATTGATCTAAATTTCTTATAAGATATCATCGAAAACAAATTTCAATGACTACCACTGACCTAGTGGGATAGTCAATGTTTTCTCCATCTATAACTGGGGAAGTTAATTTTTTATTTATCTTTACACACCAACACAATCATTAATTTGTTGCCTCTTAATTTTTCCTATCTACAATAACCGAAAAAACATGCCTTGTATCATTAAAAGCAAATTTTAATGACACTATGAAGATATATAATGAGAATAAATTGCACATAATGAAAAATATTCTACCTAACTACACTAGATCAGATACATGGTCAAAGTCATCTAATAATTTCATGTCTATAAGTTGAAATGTTTTTGGAACCTAATATGTGTTGATTAGAATTATAAGTTTTGAACTCTAGTCATCTTCCCACTCTTGTGACTCACACTCATTCCAAATAGAGTCCACACATGTAGAATAGAAACATGCTAAATGTCTCATATAAATAATCCAAGAACTTGCATTTGAGATATGAAATGATTGGATCTCATTTAAACCATTAGAGTCATACAATCCTCATATTTTTTCAATTTTCTTCCTTTATTAACTATAAATATCTATGACCAATAAAATTTGGTTGAGCACCTTGAACATCTTCTCATTACACAATTCAACCATGGTTTTTTCATCTATCAAATCAGCACCCTCTTTAGATTAAACTCCTCCCTTAAAACAACTCTTTTTTCCCATGCTCCAAATGTGTTCTACACTAGTGGTAATGTGTATCATGATCAACCAATAAAACATGTGTGCATTTTCAATTGTGATGTGAAATTGTCTGACCAAATGTAATGTTGATTGAAAGTAATGTTCCTCTAACCCAACTATTCATATAAATTCTAAAAATAACCTTGCACATACTTTGAACAATGTGATCAGTCATTGTTAATATATAAATGGTACTCCCTTAATATTTTCTATTACTACTTTGTACTATCAGCTGCATGCATGAATGTTATATGCATTAATATGGCAACTTGTGATGAGCTGTAATACTATGATTAAACTTCCATTTATGGTTTGAATGTATAATTTTTAGCAAATTCAACTACTAAAATACTCAAACTAAGTGGGAATGTATCCTTTCTTATATTGAAAATTTCATCCAACCATCTATCCCTGTGTGTGTGCCTTGCATACTCATAAAAAATTTCTCCTTGAATTTAACCAAAATTTCATATATAGGTATATTTTTTCTAACAAGCTCACACCTTTTATATTTTTTTCCATATTTTACTTGATCAATCACTGATTTATATTTACTTAAACTAACTAATTCCTATCCAATTGCACTTTTAATCTCCTCAATTAGTAATCTGCCATAAATGTTGTAATTTCTACTTAAACATGATTTGTTATAAAATAACTATCCATCTGGTCTTTAAAAAAAATAGTTAGAATAAATTCCTTGACTGATTTTAGTAGAACTTCAATGCCACACTCCTAAAAAAACCTAGTATGTGAATTACAATGAATATGGAAAAAAACATCATAGTGCATTGAACATTCAACATGTTTCCTTCAACAACAAGTGGTGCATGTGTGATTTATTTTTACATAAAAAGGTTTTGACATCTCAAAATATCTTTGACTAATATAAATTTGTGGATGTTTTTACAAAAACTTAGAGTAAAATTGTGTTTGATTTATATACAATAAATGTTTTAGATGTGGTTCATAGTTATGAGAATTAAGTCTTTTTTTCACTACATATCTTGCATTGGGTAAAACTCTTGTATTGGCTCTCTAAAATTGAGCAAGTAACTCTTTAAGAGAATCAGCTATAGCCTTATCATTTCATAGAATTCTACTAGAGAATGCTCAAAGCTGATTGGTATTAGGTTCATTAATTCTTTCATGTCTTTCAATTACTTTCATTAATGTTTTATGTTTATATTAAGTTCTTAGATATTTTTGAAAGCATTCATTTTTTCCTTATTTGGCCACTTATGACACAAGTTGTAAGTATATGTTAGGCAACGTTACAATATTTGGTGCATGATTTTGGGCTTATAGTATGATACGCATCATGTATATTGTCAACAATTTCATTTTTTTCATCATCCATGTTAGATTTTCTTAGTCCTAATGTGTACATTATAGGTATGATATTAATCAATTTTATCAATGAAATAAATAATTGACATCTTTGACTATCATAATCCAAATTATTAAAGAAATTATCCCAAATTTGTTGATCCAGTCTCCTTGAATGGATATCAAACATTTTGTTATGTATTGGCTCTAAAATATTTTCTTTGACTTTAATTAAGTACTTGAATTTTATACGCATAATTTTTGGAGGTGTTGTTTGGTGAAATTTGTTGAGAGTGTTTTTCAAAATCATTATTACTTTCATTGTTTAGAGGTGGGATGACATTTTCTTCATTATTTATTTCTTCAATATATTTTTTCATGAAATTTTATTGATTGTTAGTTTCATCATTATTTATTTCCATCAAATTTTATTCATTAATGGGGGGTAAAGCATCATACATAGACTCATCATCAAAAAAATTAAAAAAGTTGGAAGTTTGAATGTAAAATTCTAACATTATCGAATTAATCATTGTCAATTTCATCATTATTCATTTAATTATGGTAAATTTCATCATTATTCAATTTATTATGGTCAAGTTCATCATTTTTTAATTCATTATTATCAATTGGCTCATTATTTATGGCATTTGGTTCATTAGAATTAGGATTTGTACCTTGTCTTAAATGAAGTTTTTGCATTCATATATTGTGTTTCTTTCTCAACTCTTCTAATTATTCTGGTGTTTTGTTCTTCTTTTTCTTCCTCAAACATGATCCATCATCTATTGGACAAGTGATAGATTTTCAAAGGTGGGGTCAAAATAAGTACACAGGTCTTGCAGGTCTCATAGAAGTATGTAGAGAATGTTTGTGGGGATACAATTATCAATTTGGGTTAAAAGTAAATGTTAAAAATTGATTTTTTCCTATATCAATAATAACGTGATCACATTATTACATAATGTGATCACATTATTATTAATGTAGATTAAGGATTAGGTATTAAGGATTAGGGCATTAGGGCATATGGCTTATAATTTATGTTTTAGGGTTTAGGTATTAGGGTTTAGGGCATAGGTTTTAGGTTTAATGGTGTATATAATGTCTAATTACTCTATGCCATGTGAACCTAATTATTACTACAAAATATGTTAATTGGGTCTAAATCAATTGGTAAATAGGGAACTTATGGTTTAAAATTTTGGGTACAGTGTTTACGGTTTATGGTTTAGGGACTAGGGTTTAATTTATATATGGTTTAGGTTGTACATAGGGTCCAATGTGTTTTTGGGCTCAATTATCCCCCACATCATCATAGACTAAGCCAATTAGTTAATTAGGATAATGATTAATGTGATTTGGGCCAAATTAAGTAATGTCTACCTATGTCTTACTATAAATGATATTAATTAATTTTAAACTAATTGGTTTAGTTTTTAAAATATAGGGTATAGGGTTTATGGTTTATGGATTAGGGTTTAAGACCTATAAAATTTAGGGTTTAGGATACATAAGGCCCAATCACAAAGATAAATGAGGATAATTTAAATCACTTGAACCTATTTATGACTATAGAATGCATTTTTAGGTTGTCATTATACCCCATGTCATCATGCAGATTGAGTGAATTAGTTAAATGGGGTAATTAATTATGTGATTTAGGCCAAACTGAGCCCTGTGAACTTAATTCTTAGTCTAAATGATGTTAATTTGGGCTATGTTGATTGGTTTAGTGTTTAAAGAGTTTATAATTATGGTTTATAGTTTAAGGATTCAGAAATTTAGGGATTAAGACTTAGGGTATAGGTTTTGGGGTATATAAGGTACAATTATGAAGGCAATTGGGGAAAATTTGAGCTCCTTGAACCTAGATCTATGAGTAAATAATGTGATTTTGGACTCAATTAGCCCCCACATCATCACAGATTGAGCCAATTAGTCAATTTTAGTAATGAGTGATGATATTTTAACCAAGTTGATCCCTATGAACCTAATTCTTACTATAAAAGATGTTAATTGGGACTATATTGATTGGTTTAGTGGTTAGTGTCTAAAATTTAAAGGGTTTCAAGATTAAGGCTTATGACTTAGGGTTTAAGGTGAATGGTACAGGGTTTAGGGTTTAAGGTATAAGATATAGGGTCCAATCGCTAAGGTAGTTGAATAAAACTTGAGTTACATGAACCTATTTGTGATGATTGCCTTCATGTTTGCATTTTTTATAAAATTAGGATCAATTAAGACATACATGTTGCATACATTATTCAATTGATTGAGACATAAATTTGGTTTAGGGGCTCAATTTTTCCCAAATCATGCCCCTAATTGCATAAATTGACTAATTAGATCAATTCATGATAGAATCATACTTAATTTTTCCCCAAATCATATCTTTATCTTGAATGTGTTCAAATTGGCCTCAACTACCTCCTTGATTAAATGAATAAAATCTTTGGTTAATTATATATGACATGACATTAGGGTTAATCTCAATCTAAATCACATCATATATAATTTAAAATAGGTTCATGTGGATCATTTTGACCCTAATGACCTCCATAATTGAACCAAGCAACATTTACATCCATTAACTTATGACATTCAAGTTTATTGAGATCAAAACCACATTATATATATGTAGAACTTGCATTTAAATAATGTTTCTTTTATTCAATCAAGATGATGAAATTGGAGCTTATCAACCAAAAAATCAATTTTTATAGTCATGTAATTAGGTTTAAAGGGCTCGAAATAGCCCCAATTTACTTTAGATGCATGGCTAGATTGGTACTCCAAAGGCTAAGTTTTTTCCATAGGCTTAAAAATGTATTTTATGACTTTTTATGATAAAATCAGTTATATCATAAAATGTATAATGAGTTACATGTTAAAACAAAGCTATTATAAATAGTTAAGTCAACATATTGAAATTACCATAAAATGATTGAAGTCTAATATGATACCATGACACCTTAATTCACTATCCAAGGTTAGGGACCTTTCTTGTATCACATAAAAGAACACCACTATTAGGGATCTCAATAACATATATAAAATTTGATCCCAAGAGAAAATTTGTGTTTTTGGGTGTTATGAAGATATAACATGATTGCATTATTCACTCGATTATGCTATTTGAATTTGAATTCAAACACCAAGCCTTTCACCTCGGGAATGCTTTCAATTTCCAAGCCAAAGACTTGGGCCTATCAATCTACAGCTGCATCTAAGAGTTTTGATAGAAAACAAAAGATTAATTTTGATCACCAAATACACTATGAATTTCAATGGTAAAATTTAAAAACTTAATACCATCATGATGAACACGTTCTCCTCTTTCCAAAAATATGACTTTTATAATTTTTGGACTAATTTAAGGGATCAAACTATGTCGATTTCTAACTATACATTTTTTAGGCCATTACATGCTACAAATATACATGCCTATACATGTTCATGTAATTTTATTTCATTGATCTAAGTGAAAAACAACTTATGTTCATTTAATTTTATTTCATGAAAATCATGTCCACGAGTAGACCCATTTTTGTCCCCCAACTTTTTACACTTACCCTTTACTTATAATATTTTAACATTTCTCAAGGAGATTAAAATAATTTTTAATTTTACTGATTAAATAAAAAAAAAATCACCTATACCTTTTCTAACTTCTACTCCAATTCACAATATCATGAGCTATAAAGGATTGTAAATACATAAATTTGAATAGGAATGAATTTCCAAGACTATTGATATAGATCTTTTTATGAAGGATTTAAACAAACTTATTTTCTTCATATTTTGTAATCATTATAGTACATGTTGTATATCTTGTTTAGTAATTTGTTTGAAAATCCTTAAATCCTCATCAAGAATATCATTTTTTGCATAATTATTCTAAAATGATTTTTATACATGAAACCACATTTCTTTGAGGCATTTTTTCAAGATATAGTTTACTTCAGGTATGCATCCACATTTTACATGCATATGTATTAGCTAATTCATAAAAACACTAAAATAAAAGAACTTTTGATTATGCCTTGATGGTGGTCCATAATTTTTTTTGGAAAAACTCCCATTTTAGCACAAACATGGAGCATGCTAAAAAATGTTATGGGGATTTTTTAAGGCTTGGAAACTAAATTTTAATTAAAATTATCCATAACCTTTTCAAAAATTCCATTTCTTCATATATTTTAAGCGTTATATTTCATTAGACTACATCTAATCAAGATTATCATTACATTTTGAATAATATATTAAATTAATATGGAATAGTGACCTTTTAAAATATGTGGAAATTTAATATTTTTAATGTGCACCCAACCACTTTTATAAAATATTATAATGAGGAGAAATTACTATTAATATATTCCCATTCCAATATCACCCAATTTTTCGAGAGAATCCTCTATGCATAAAAAAAAAGGTAGTCACCCATTCTAAAAAGTTTGTTTAACCAACATTTTTAGAATGGGCTACTTCTCATCCTTATATAGCTTTAGAATACAATATTTTATGAGCTCTTTTTAAAATACATTGAATCCTATGCCCTAAAATAAGTTGCCATACATATCCACTATGGCATAGGATTAGGGTCCAATTTAATTTATAGAACAATAAAATAAAGTAATATAAAATAATGTCCTTTTAAAAAGTATTTAATGATGATTTTTGGAATGGATGTCCACCCACTCTAAACATTGACATCCCATTATAAAAAAATAACTTTAAAAACTTTTTTAGAATGAGTTGTTGTCCATTCTCATATCCCTTTGGAATATGAGATTTGATGAGCCCCCATTAAATTTTTTTAATCGTGTGATCCTTAAATAGGTTACCTTACATACCATATGCTACATGGGATTAGGGTTATATGTATTTCTATGGAAAAATAAAATAAATTAATGTGGAATATTGTGTTTTTAAAAGTGTTTAATGATAATGTTTGTAATTGGAGGCCACCCACTCTCAATGTCTGCAACCCATTATAAAAATGTTAGTTTAACCATTTTTTTTAGAATGGATTGCATGTTATCATGCCCCTTTATAATATGATAATTTGGGATCCCCCACTAAAATACTTTGTGCCCATGAAATAGGTTTCTATAGATACCCACTATAACATGGGATTAAGACCCAATGAAATTATGTGAAAAATTAAATTTAATTAAACTAGAAAACTAACTTTATAAAAAGTGTTTAGTGATAATTTTTGGAACGAGTGGATGCCCACTCTAAATGGTAATGGCCCATTATAAAAAATCATTTAAAAAACTATTTTATAATTTGATTTTATCTTTTCTTGTATCCCTTTGAAACATGAGAAATCATCTGGCCCCATCAAATGATGTATTAATCCCATGCTCGTGAAACAGGCTACCATACATACCCATCATGACATGCGATCATGTTCTGATGTGGTTATACATAATAATAAATTAAATCAATATAGAATAATTTCCTTTTTAAAAGTGTTTGGTGATAATGTTTGGAATGGGAAGCTGCTCACTCTCATCCACAATGCATTCTTAAAAAATGTTTTTACCAAAATTGTTAGAATGAATTTATACATGTTATCATAGCTCTTCAAAAAATAAGAATTTGTGAAACCCCACCAAAATATTTATTAAGCCCACAATCATGAAATATGTTGTCATACATACCTAGCATGACATGGGATCAGGTCCTGACATAGTTTTGTGAAATAATAAATTAAATTAATCTATAATAATGCCCTTTTAAAAAGTGTTTAGAGATCATATTTAGATTAGGCATCTTCCCACTTAGAATATTTCAAATGGGCAACCACATATTCCAAAATTAACTACCAATAAATGTAAGTACACACCAAAATTATATATAATTACTAATTATGTATATTTACATATTAATAATTTTAAAAAATGGATATAAATATTATTATTTATATTTAAATATTATAATTATTATTTATAATATAGTTTTTAATGTTCAATATGTAATTATACATAATAGTATTGATGGAATTCATCCTAATAGAACAAAGGTGCATGAGAATATTAGGGTATAAATAAATATCAACACATAGATATATTGCAATAGTGTATTATGTATGTCATAGATGAAGAATGAGATGTGGTCTCATGGAATGAAGATATTTCAGGATATCTTTTTGTGCTCTATTTTTAGGCATCCATGCATACGTAGTGGATGAGGTTTCATAATTATTTTCACTATGCCTAATATGGATTCCATATATGGTTGAACTTATTTTTGGGTATTTATAAAATTCATATCCAAAAATAATCAAACCTATGTTAGTTGTGTGTATGTGATTATTTTTTCACTATTTATACCTAAATTATATCCCTTACTTGATGTTTTCTACTTAGACAATGAAAATATGAGGATAGACCCACATGGAAATTTGTTATCACACATAACAAGTAATCCATAATCAAGACATAAACTATACCTAGTTGTCAATTAATGCATCTCCCATAAGCTTTCAAGTAACAAAAAAATGGTCTTTAATCCACAAAAATACTATTCATAAGATTCATTTTTGAATTGAATGTTAACATGACTCCTAAACTAAATTAAAATCCATACATGATGCCACTTGATTCCCTTTCTATGATTGTTGGATAAGATAAAATTTAAGTCCAAATAAAGATTACTAAATAATTTGGAGTTATCTCTATTTTTCATGTCGCTTAGTTATTTAAATTTTTCCTTGTTAATTTGATGATGGTTGATATAAATAATAGGT